>PYAF01000449.1:2263839-2278179 GCA_007407185.1 Glycine tomentella | reverse complement strand
TAAAATAATATTAAAAAAGTATAGAAAATATTGACTAAAATCTTATAGAGAATATATACAAAATAATTAATAAAACTAAAAAATGAAATATATTTATTTATTAAATAAATAAATTAAAAATTTATTTACAATTTTTCAAAAAAATATTTGAAATAAAAATAGAAGTCATAAATGAATTTATGACTTTTATATAAAAATTAAAAAAAATTTTAACCACTCTAAAGTAGTAAAAAAAATTGATCCTACAACTTTAAAGTCGTAAATTATTTTATGACTTTAGTTAAAAAAAATTAGAAATCATAATATCAACTTTAAGATCATACAACTTAACTATTTTTAGATAATAATTCAAAATAAATTTTCAAATGATAATTTAAAAAAAAATAATATATCCCAAAACAATCGTTTGGCCGAACTCAAAGATATTATTGAGTTATCATAAGCTTTAATAATTTCCAAGTGCATAAGACTACCTCACCCCCTCAGTGGGGGCTGCAAACTTCCATATTCTGTCTTACGGTTCATTACATGCGGACTTAGTGCATTTTATGATGTTTTTTTTTAATGTGAAAATTAAAAATAATATAAAAAAATTAATAATAATTTATGCATTCTTTTCAATTACTTGAGTTAAATTCTCTTAATACTATAAATGAATAAAAATGCAAAAGCTACATTCAATAGCTTAAGTGTCTGTTTGGTTTGGAATTGAAGAATTGATGAGTTTAGAGTTGATTTTGAATATATTTTCACATATTTGATTTCATATTAAAGAAAAATTTAAAATTGATTTTAGATTGAAATAATTTTAAATAAATTCTATTGTTGAATCCAAAATTTCATTTATAACTTAATTTTATAATAAAATATTAAAACATTAACTACATCGTTTCAAAATTAATTTTGATAAAATCGATTTCATTTAAAATTAATTTTGTTAACACCCATCTAAACACACCCTAAGTGAAAACATATAATTCACTTCTAATGTGCCTTTCAATGTGTACGTATTCAAACACATGGGAAAGTTTTCTAGTTGTGAAAGAATCACTACTTATCTTATTGTAAGGGAATGTCGTTACAAGCTTCATTGATGGCTTAAAAAAATGCTTCATTGATGACTTATATGACATGATATTTATAATTTGCTCAACAAAGTAATATAATAAGATATTGATTTTAGCATGAGACTTCCTTTATTGTCATCAATGTTATAACTTGAACCAACCCTCAGATCACTAGCTTAGAGTTTGATCATAATACCACTTTATTAATAAACCACTGAATACAAATACAAGTTTATGTAGAAAATAAGAAAGACTTTTGAATACAAATACAAACCATCGAATACAAATACAGCCTACTTATGAATAACCATATATAACTTATTTGAGTCGAAATTAATGTGCGAATCTTCGTACTCGATCACAATATCTTATTTCAAAACACTAGAATCTTAACAAGTTGAAAACAAACAATATAGAATCATTAAACAATAGTTCATGCAGTTTGTTGTAAATTCCCTTCCGACACAAGTTCCACTTGCGAATAAACCTTAAAAAAAAATAAAAAAAAAAATGAGTGATGAATAGAGTGATTATATGTTCAATTCAATCACCTACTCCAAACAGTTCAAGAGAAATGCTAAGAAAATACTCTTTTACACACTCCTACAAACACATTTTCTCAATCATTAGCTAAAATTTATTAAAAATGATAAAATTGGTGAAACTCGTATTATATTTAATGATTATCTCTCTTGATTTTATAGTTTTGATAAATTTTAATATTTAGAAAAAAAATGCAATTTGAATGAATATGCTAAAGAGTTTGTTTGTACCACTCCTCAACAATTCAAAGCCAAAAATCCAAATTATTTGGATAACCAGGATAGGTTATATATATAAAAGATAGTGTATAGAGGTAAAAAAAATCAATTTGGTTTGGCCTAGCCAACTCAAATCCACCTAAGAAACATGTTTGTTCGTGGACTTTAAATTTTAAGCTTTAATTAAACACAATTATTTTTTTAGCTTGATTTGATCATGGTACCATTAGTCAAAAATCCGTAAAAAATATCAAAAAAGAAAATCAAGCTTTCACCCAGCTTGAAATTCATTTTTTACCCTACAATTATATGTAGCATGTTATTACCCTCATGATTCATCAGGTCTAATATATAGCTCATTTTGTCACCTTTAAGCGTGACTTAATTGTTTTTCGTATTATTAATAAAAACATTTATGAACTGAATTGACCCAATCATATTATTTATTAGTTTTCCTTATTTTTTTACTTTTATATTAATATTTTTTTAAAAAAAATGCATAGTACAATATTTTATGCATTTTAAAAAATGATTGTATTCATTTTTATTTGAAAATAAATATTGTGACTCGACCTAATCCAACTTAAGTGTTTGTTAGAATAGAATGACAACAATCTTCAAGTATATTTTATTGGAAAAAGAGAATGGAAAATAGTGGAAAAGGAAAAAACATAAGAAAACATCATGTTTAAAATCTTTATAAAACAAGATCCAAAAATGGATTATCATAGAATCTTTTATTTATTTTTGTAAACTTACATATCTCGCAAGTTGGAAAGCATTTCAATTAAGTCAAACAAAAGAAAGGAGAATCAATAGTAATAACAACTTTCTATCCTAGCAAAAAGAAAAAAAAGATCAAAGAGAATTTCCCTTTTTGTGGAATATACAATACATTATTATTTAACTTAATTTTATCGTAAAAAAAACTTGTATTAATTTTTTGTCACAACCTAATTTTTAAATTTGTCTTGTATCTTCTTTTGTGTTATTATTTTAGCTAGCATGCCTTATGATTATTTTATAATTTAAAATTTTAAAATATGAAATATAAAAACTGATATAACTGCAAAGGAACAAGTGCTATAAAGAAAATTTGGTCAAAGCTTACCTATTCGCCCGTATTGTTCGGAGTGCTTTGATTTCCATTTGTTTCCTCATCAGCAATAGTGCTTTGAGGTCCCTTAGTGCTTTGAGTTCCATTTGTCTTGGATCTTGCTGCGTTCATTAATGGATTCTCGTCGGACTCCTTACGAGGTACCTTAGTGCTTTGAGTTCCATTTGTCTTGGGTCTTGCTGTGTTCATTACTGGATTCTCGTCGGACTCCTTACGAGGTCCCTCAGTGCTTTGAGTTCCATTTGTCTTGGGTCTTGCTGTGTTCATTAATGAATTCTCGTCGGACTCCTTACAAGGTCCCTTAGTGCTTTGAGTTCCATTTGTCTTGGGTTTTGCTGTGTTCATTAATAGATTCTCATCGGACTCCTTAGAATCCGAATTGCCTGCAGCCTTTTGTTTCCCATTATTCCTTTGTCAATGAAAAAAAAGACCACACACAGTAATTAATTAAAGTAACTAAGTTTATGCAATAATGAATGAATTAAATATTATAATTTTAATTATATTATCTTTTATATATGATTTATTTTTAGTATTTAATGATATTATTTAAATGTTAATTGTCTTTTATGACACATAATCTTGAATGCTTGACAAGTGAGCTTGAAAAATTAAAATACATGTGAGATCCACAACTTAGGCAATGTGTCTAAAATGAAAAGAAAGGGATTGAGAAATATGTTCTTATATATTAAATGTTAAAATTATCCTTTGGTTGTAAATTTCTTTTTCTATAAACTATATTTATCATGTAATGTCATTCATTACAATAATAAATTAATGTATATAAAATTTGATAATAATTAAATTTCAAAAGCTAAAGAGTTTTGAAATAACACCTCAAATATACTAAAATATCTAATATAATTTATGTGTATAAATTGTATCTTGAAATGCAAAACTCAGGTTACTACTAAAAGCCCTAAATAATAAACAATTATAAAATAATACTTCTTAATTAAATGGTGTTTGTTCTTAACTGACTCGGTATAACATGATATAGCTAGGGTTATAGGCGCACCTTTGTATATGTCATAGTATAATATACTTATATTGTGAATAGCCTTAGTATGCATTCCAGCATCCGTCTTGTGTGTACAGGGTACAACCACAGAAAATTGCATGCACAGGGTACAATCACCGTAAACATATATACATATTAGAGTAATCCTATATTTGTCTTTTAGAAATTATCCTTGTGTACGAAAATATTTAATTATACTCCAACCAATTTTAATTGAAAAAATAATCAAGTCGTACACAAGAATAACACAGACCAATACAAATACGGAATCTGATCATGAAATATCAGTAAATAAATTGCCTGCCGTAGCATCCGATAAATAAGCAAATCAACTTCAATCCTTTTTGAATTTATATCCAATACATTTAACAATGGCAGGTAACTCCAGTATAAAACCAAAATTTTCATTAACTCAAAATTCCTCTTTTTAGGAACCCCGAGAAATTATATTTTCAACAAACATACCGTGAAGAATTTAAAAGAAAAAATATTTTAATCACCTCTTAAAGCGACCGTGCTCTTTATTTATTTTCCCTCTTTTCTACTTGTTGTGTTACTAAGATTCTATCTGTTTTTTCCCTCTTCTAAATCCTTGAACAACCTACTAATTTTTAAACTAATTCTCATTGTAACTATTATTTTTTGATTAGGAAAAAATCTTATACTAAATCTCATAACAATTTAATAATTTTAAATAACAAAAATATATTAAAATTTTAGGATATATATATATATATATATATATATATATATATCTGTTTGTCATTTTATATACATGCTTAACTTTTTTTACTTTCATATAAGATAACTTTTAGAATCATCTCACTTCTAATTTTTCTTTTTCATTTCTCTTTTTTCCTTTCCCATCCTTTTTCAAATCAAACATACTAGAAGTGTAATATTAACATAAAATTTTATATTACTATAATATAAAGAAAATAACTAAACATTACCATTAATTAAAGTGTTGCTTTATGCTATTTCAACAAGTTAAAAGTTAAAACCATTCATAAATAAAAATAAGCAACATTAAAAATATAAAATAAATACAATATATATATATATATATATATTTATATACATATTTATATTTATATTTAAAAACTCTCCTGTTATAACTAAGATCTACACTCACCTGGAGCTTCGAGGTGGTGGACTCATTATTATTGTTGTTGAACCAATAAAAATACAAACAATAGACTAGATTGTTTGGGATGTGCTATGGAGACCTGTACGTATCACTCATATTTATAAGGCCCGATATGCATGGTGTGCATGCGTAAAGGAACTTGCCATGAACTGGATTTTTTTTTTTTTTTGAATGATTAATTACATACAATTATACAAATACAAATAGTTGAAGTGTGAAAGTGTGAACAATACAATTATACAATTATACAAATACAAAGAGTTGAAGTTTGAAAGTTTCAACAATACAATTATACAAATGCAAATAATAGATTATATTGTTTTGGATGTGCGCTGGATGGAGACCTGTATTATTAATATTTGTAAATTTGAATTATTGAGTTGAGTCTTAATTAAGGTGAAATTGCTAATGTTTTCCTTTGTTTGTTCATGTGTGTAACAAATTTCACATTAAATTAAAAGAATTGAAAGAACACGGCAGCTCGATCGATCCGTTTATCGTTTAAACTAAGAGAACAATTGAGTCAACAAAATTTGCATTGTGATATCCGTTGTGATAGATCTGTAGTAAATGGGATCGCAATTGAAAATATAAATATATACTATATAAAATTATATAGATATGTCATTCCATTAAAAGTAATATGTTTTTTACATTAAATAATAACATAACTTTAATAATTCCAAAAAGATATATCACATTTTATGTTTAATTTACTCTTATGGTTATCATCTTTCATTCAATTTATTTTTAAAAAATATATATAAGATAAATATATACAAAAAAACAAGTACTAGACTTCTTAGAGATAGGTTTGACTATCCTCATTTTCATCCCTATAAAAGGGTGATAAGTTTAGATTTAAAATATATGGATATATATTTTTTTAAGAATTTTATCATATTTAAATAAACTTGTGAGAAACTCATCATATTTTTTATAATTTTCATTTACTTATATATTTTAAATATTAATATTTTATTATATTTTATTTTATATTCTGTCTCTCTAAAAAATGATCTAATTCCATCATTATCATCATCGAAAAGATATTATTCAATATTAAAGTTTATATATATTTTTATTCTTTATTAATATACTAACCTTTAATTTTGTTTTCTTTAATATTTGGAGTTTTTGTTTGTTTTTTATTTTTTTAAGAAAAAAATAAATCTTTTTTTAAAGAATATTTGAAATCTATGTGTTCAATTTATTAATATATTGTTTTTTATCACAAAAATGATGAGTTAAAATTTTAATATGAAATAATACACAGAAAAAAAATCACAAACAACATGATAATATATTTTAATTACATGTTACATCTTAATTTGAACAAAAGAAAAAATTAAAATTAAAATAATAAATTCAATTTAATTCTAAAAATAACATCAAATAAAAAAAAAGTATTATATGCGAATATGGCCCATGACCAACTTACTTAGCACATATGCGCTGTGTTTGAAGGGATAAAATAGTCAGAAATCATTGATGTATTGTATTGGTGTATGAATATGAACTCAAACATATAATACTAAGTTCTAGTACTATTCAATCTTCATATGCAAGAAAATCAGATTAAATTGTTTTTTAATATATTTCCCAAATATGTACACTGCATGCGAACATCCCGAGTCTCTCGGGTTCATTACATGCCGACCCCGCTTCACTTCACAAGATGATCTGATTCCATGTAATTTTTATTTTTTTTATCAGTTGATTGCATGTAATATAAAACCAGTACTCCAACAATCTATCTATATAAAATAAAAGAGTTGAATGTGGAGAATATATATATATATATATATATATATATATATAACACTATAAATAAATAGATATTTTTGCTTATTGTGTTTATTGAATAAAATATATAGTTTAATTTTAACATTATTATTAAGTATTATATTTAAATTCTACATATATATGTTATGAAACTAGTGACTTTTAATGTTTCGTGTTGATTCCCTCAATCACTCTTTGCCTACTCAACGTGTGGGAAATTCGAAAGCTTATCATACAATGTTTAGTGCTAATTAAGGCTCGTGGTATGCATATTGATCCCATCATTTACCCTCCGCCTATTTGACATATGAGAAATGTGAGGACTTATCGTACGATATTTCATGGTGAGACTTATGCACGCTAACATGGACACGACGACGAGGACACAACCAGTTTTCAGGATGTGACTTTTTGTGTCCCGTCCCCATTTTTGCTTTATTATATTAAAAGTGTCAATTTTTATTGTTTGAATTGATGATTAAAATGTATGGCATAAATGTGTCTAGGAGTATAATTTGTAATTTAGAGCGAAGAGCATGATATTAAATTGTGATTGCGTTGTGATTTCTTAATTGATGTATGCTTTAGAAAACTGATTGTCGAGGAATGCTTTCCTAGCTATTGCTATATATGCATGGGATAAATTTTAAATGGTTAACATATTTTTCCTTCCATTTATTTCTTCATAATTGTTTTGTTATTCATGTCCCTCTTTTGTTTGTGCCATGCTATTTGATGTTGGCTTAGGGTTTATTTTTGGGTCTTGTCTAGCTATGAGGATAATTTGTACTAGCAATTTTCAATGATACATATTATCATAAAGGAATTAAAAGAGAGTCGGACAGTAAACAATATGAAAATAGAAGAAAAATAATGAGAAGAAATGACAAAGTTTTTTCTGAGCAATCTTATGGTGTTGCAAGTTGTTTAAGACTGTCTTCCTTTCTTCCACCTTGTTCAAGATAAGCTCATTGAAGAAATTTGATCAATAAAAAGAGTTAGGAGGAACCATAAAAACAACTTAGCTTGTAATGTGAGAAGGGGCATAAATGATAAGTAACAAATACAAATGTTTAGATCTGAAAAGAGTTCAAAAACAAATTTATTGTCTGTCATGTTGCATAACTACAATATGTTGTTTAACCGTCATGAGTTGGTCTTTATCTTTATCTGATTATTAAGTAGAATGATAATGATTTCAAGATTGAGAACTCATTTAAGGGATAAAAAAGATGTTACTATGCATGTCAGCAGTTTGATCATGTATCTTCATGAAACCAACTTTAATTATCACTAGCTTACACTATCTCTATCACTTGATGAATTCACAAATCTTGATTTTATTTCCATCATGCTTGACACTCAAAGTAAGGCACACTCATGATGGATAAATGACATGCAAGATACATATTAGTCATGATAAGCCATAAAATTAATTTTGGGCTCTTTTAAACCTAAAATTGATTTTTAGCGTGTTGCATATCATTCATGGTCTTTCTGGTGTATCTTTCCTAGACATTTGAAGGTTGACCAATTTTATTCAATATAATAAGTTTATCATAAATGAGATGGAAGAAAACAAGACACTAAACACTGTGGATGCAATAGAACATGATTACTTAGAAGAAACTTGAACTTTTCTCCGTATTAAATTTCTTTTGCTTGTTTATCATTTAGTGTCTAACTCTCTTCTTACTCCTTTATGATAAGTTTATTATCTTTCTTAGTAACTCGTTGACCCACCTTCAAAAGCCTAGAAAGGCTTGTGCTGATAGATCAAATCCTCTACTGTTGTATCATTTTTATCTCCAATTAAGTTGTAACTTTCAATAGTATGCAAGGCTAGGCAAAGGCTACCTTTCCACTTTTAGAAAATCAAGATTGAGAATGGGATCCATAATGGCATGGTATGCACTTCTCACTGTGTAGAGATCAGTGTGACTGAATTTCCAAATTACTTTAACATCATCATGAACATTTATGAGGGGTACTTGTATTTTCTGGACATCACCATCATTGAAAATTGAGTGAATAAGACTTGGACAATAAGACTAGGACCTCCAAGTGTTGGAATCATGGTCTATTAGGTCACCCACTGTTATTTTCATAACATGAAATGATAGAAGATGTTAGACAATAATTATGAAAAGGTGGTAGCCAAAGGGCTCTCCAAAAACTAATGGAGTTCCCATTGTCTAATCTCCATTATGTCCCTTGATCCACCACAAAATCAGTGTTTAAGACCCAGGATTCCATTTTATCATCAATCAAATCACCATAGTAAAGATACTATGCCAAACAAATCTAGGATTGTGCCCAAGATGAGCATCCATGAAATTCCTTGATGGAAAATATTTTGCTTTGAAGACCTATGAAACTATAGTATCTTGGTTGGTTATCAATCTCCATCCTTGCTTTCCTAACATTGCAAGATTAAAGGCATGAAGATGTCGAAAGCCTGTTCCTCCAAATTATTTCTTCATTGATAATTTTTCTCAATTCATCCAATGGATTCCCTTCCTTTGATTAATGGTGCTACCCCACTAGAACGAGTTCATAATTTTTCTGGGTCCTCCTATAGAATGGTTGGTAACAAAAAAACACTCACACAATAAGATAAGATTGATTGAACAACTGATTTAATGAGTATTTCTTTACCAAATTTTGATAAATGGTGGTAGACCAATGATTGACACATTTCCAGAGCCTATCTTTGAGAAACCCAAAAAATAGATCTTTTCCTTCTTCCTATGATAGATGGTAGGCCTAGATAATTCCCTGAACCTATGCTAGTCATGACTCCTAGGTAAGATGATATCCTTTGTCTTTGGTCTTGGTAGATATTTGAGTTGAAAAAGATCTTCAATTTTTGATAATTTATTTCTTGGCAAGATGCATTCCCATATGTTTGAAGAATGTCTTTCAAAATAGTGATCTCATTAGCATCAGACCTGCAAACAAAAAAAGTCATTAGAAAATAAAAGGTTTGTGAAAGTCGGAGCACCTTTACACGCTTTCACTCCATAAATATTTCCTCTCCCCTCATAATTTTTAAGTAGTGAAGAAAGTCCCTCTATGCATAAGATGAAAAGGCAAGGTGATAGTGGGTCACCTTATCTTAATAGCATATAAGATAATAACTTGATTTTGTAACATTGTGATTTTCATAATGTTTGATTAAGTATTAAGTTTTAATTAGATTGCAAGAGTTATTAAATTTAATTTAAGTGCATGTAATTAATTAATTAAGAGATGATGGTTTGTGGTATTTACTCTATTCAAAAAGTACTTTTCTTACTCCTTTTTGTTGTTTGGGGATGTGTATAGTGGTAAGAATCCTCTTTCCCTCTCATTTGATGTTCCATTTTTGTTTCCCTTCATATAGGACCCATGGGATTCATGAAAGTGCTCATTTTTTGGGTTATAATGTTGTTTGTGTTTATTGATGGATTTTGGATGTGTAGTGAGTGAGTGCTAGTGGGAAAACTCTCATTTTGGACCCAAAGTCCTCTCCTTTTCCTGTTCTTCTCAAAGATTGCTTCTTGGTTTATAGAAGTAAGGGATACTTATCTCTTAATTTCTGATGTGTTATGCTATGATAATAAATATTGATTAAGTATATTGATGAATTTGCTGTCATAATTTGAATGTTGGTGATTGGTGGATGAAACCCTTAAACCTTTGTACGTGAATATATTAATTTGATGATTTAAGTTGTTATAGATAAAATTTATCTTAATCTTAATAACAATATAGCAAACAAAGTCTCCCAACAAAAACTGCAACAAAATCGAGACCAAATTTGTGCTCTATCTCCAAAGTCTCATAAGTGATATTACGGCACAAGAACTCCATGTTTACTGTGCATGTTGATTTTATAATGAATGATGCATTTTTGCAATTAAAGCTAGAACTAAATTACTCTCCAACTCATTTTCCCACCTAAAGTTACAACCTAATCGAGAAAAAAATGTTCTGCTCCATAATCATTAGTTATTTGTGCACAAAAACTATCTACGTTGGACTTTCCATTTCCACAGGCGAAATGATTCAACCGCCAAAGGAAATGCATCATCATTTATTAGCCAACCATCAATAGACGTGCTCAACTCTTTGATCATGATGCAAATAAATTCTAATTACATAAATATGAAGAAAAATACTTAACTATTCATCTCTTCAAATGTTTTTGTCTCTTCACCGTCTTCTTTTTGCAATTATGTTATACCTTTATTTCCCATTCATGTTGTCACCATTTTTTTGCTCTCAACATCCAACCAGTCATCCATGATGGGTCGCAGTTATATGGTGCAGAAATGATGATGATTCCATAATTTGCACCTATTTCTTATTTCCTTTCTTCTACTTGGTATCTGCATTCTAATTATTTCTCTTCGCATGATGTTGCATGTGTTTTTCTTTGTTTATTTATCATCTTTTAATTTCAGAAACCCTGTTGGAGATTGAAAACTATTTTCATAGATTCATGCAAAGAATAAAGGAACCTAAGCGGAACTAGTTATCTCAACCTTTGTGGAATTAACAGTGGCTTGTGTTTATGACCATATCCCATTGAATTATTTGAGAATTTGGTGGCTGACGAATCTGATGAAGAATGTGAAGAACAAGATCTCCATGAAAATCATGAGGCTGAAGATTGAGACTAGATCTCGTCGTCAAAGTCTCTGTGATGAAGCTTGGTGTGTTGCCATAGTTTGGTGGTAGTGGGGTGGAGGGATTGAGGTGAGGGAGTGTGTGATTGGGGTTGGAGCCACGGTTTTGCCAATGGCCGAGGGGGGAGGAAAGAAACTTTTAGTCGTTGTCATTGGACTTGGCGATAAAAATGAAAAAGGTCATTGTCGGTAAGGAGGGGGTTGCAAGGTTCGTCGTGGTTCTTACTTTGTTTCCTTTAAAGGAAAATGGACTGAACAACCAGTCAAGAAGACAAAAACATCTTCAATTTGTTTTGGGAAAAGCTGACATCTTTGAAGATTAACATTTTGATTTGGAACTTGGAAGGTATTAGAGCATCTTTAGTAGGAGATCCCAAATTGAGATCTTAGACCACTTTTTGGTGGACCCTACACGCCATGTAGGATTTAAGATTTCTCAAGATATCTCGTATTTTTTCCTTTAGTGGTAGATCTCATTTTGAAATCTTATATAAGTTTTAGTAGGTCCCACATGAACCTCACTTTTAAATATTTTATTGGAATATTTATTAAAAGGAGACACTCCTCTTCTTTCCTTAATCCATTGAACCCTTTTCATTTTCTCCGTATAGGAAAAAAAAAGCACACACTCCTAAAAAATCGTAGCATGTGCTTGTTGAAGCAATAATTCTTCTTTTTTCCTCTCTCCTCTGTGTTGCATCCCTTCTTCCCCATTTTTTCTCTTCCTCTTCCCTCTACCCTTTCCCCTCTGCATGACCCCCCTGTTCCCCTTTCCCCTCCGTGCGTCCCCTTCCCCCTTACCATGCACACGACCCCCCTTCCCCCTTGTATGTATTATTTTTGTTGATGTGTTTGTTTGTTTTGGTTGGATCTTCAGTTGTTGGTTTGTTTTTTTTGTTCTTCTTCATCTCCTTCCTTTGTGCATTTCAACTGTTCTTCTTCCTCCCCGTGTTTTACTGTTACCAAATGAACAATAAATCTATTTCTTTTGAAAACTTTGTGGATCTACAGAGTTCCTCTCCAAGTACTGGATCTCTAATATGGAGATCTTGATGGATGTTTTATTTTTGGATTTGGTAAAGACCAAATCTTCAACTTAAGATCTATCACTAAAATACTACATTAAAGATACTCTTATTTGTTTGCGGTTTGCTCTTTAGAAATGCAATTTCTAACTATTTTTTAACTTGTGAGAAAATAATCAATTGCAACTTAAATGATTCGTTAGTCAATTTATGTTTATTTATAGCTGCTAGAAAATAAAAAAAATGTCTAAAGTGTTTTAAAATAACTAAAAATTAAGTGACACATTATTGTTTACAGAAAAAACTTTAGTATAGAGACAAAAAATTAAATGAAAAAAATAGTTTAATGACTAAATTAACCAAATTTTAGTTGAGAGATTAAAAATAAAAATCTTAGGACCTATTTGAGTGATTGCAATTTTAAGTTTTTGGGTTCAAAATGTGATTTTTAAAATAAAACATACTTGACAAAGTTGAGGTGAAAATGGTTTTTACCCCAATTGTAAAACACTTTCCAATCAATTTTCAAAACTTAAAAATATGGTTTTTTTGCATACTATTTTACGTTTTTAACAAATTGTACTCTCGCCAAATTCTTCTTCATGGTTACAGCTCCGACGACTCCTCCTCTCAATTGTTGCAGTGCCGGCCCAACCCTGCAGATCCATTGTCCGCCATAGCGAAGGGACTTGTAATTGAGCTTTCATGGCTGCACTATAGTGGGTCTGCGAGGGTTGCCAATTTAGGACATTTTTTATTTTAAGAAACTAGTTGGTAACCCGTGTGTTCGCACGGGATGTACCGATTTGTTGCCCTTTGTTCCGCTTCAAATTGGAAACCTATTTTTATAATAAGTAAACATATAAATATTTTAGAAATGAAGAAAATGATGAATTTATAATAGGAATAAGAAATTATGTTTGTTGTGTAATAAAAAGATATGATAATTATAAGTAAATATACGAATGAAAATTCTAACACTTGTGTGTATCATTCGTATTCAATTGCGTAGCATTCCTTTTGCATGTGTAATAAAGAAAGATTATTTAATAGCAATAGGTGTAACACCCTAATATTTCTATGTGCATTAAATCTGTGGTTAATGCAATGTTTTAAAAACAATTAGTAATAGGTAATTAAAGAATTTTATAAGCAAGATTACAAAGATATGAATAATGACTATGACACCCTTCCTATAAACTAGAAATTACAAGAATACCCTTAGAAGGATAATTACCAAAATATCCTTGGACAATTTTAGAAATGACATTTAGGTCCCGAGGGTGGAAAATGACCAAAATGCCGTTTTACTTAAAAGTGGCTAGATAATTTTGGAATCCTGTAGGAACCCTGAGGAAAGGACAATATACTCCTAGAGAACAAATTAGTAACAAAGCAGTTGACAAGAAAATATGAATTAGAATTTTTAGAAATTTTAATAGAAATTTTTGAAAAGAACTCAATATAGACTAACTTAAGTATCTGAAAAACATAGAAAAATGATAGATACAATCTACAAAATTTTCTCTTAATTATGGAAGGAATAAGTGTTCTAAATGAGTTGGTTTAGTAATTTTAATCATTCAAGACAAACTGGACCAATAAGAAATTAGAATCTAGCTATTATAAGTAATAAAGGAAAATTAGATTTATTTGGATAAAGCCTTAACCGTATAATGCAAGATCTATGGAGAAAGCTTTAAGAAACTTCAAGATAGGCCACATGGAGAGTCAAGAA
>PYAF01000449.1:2237962-2250930 GCA_007407185.1 Glycine tomentella | reverse complement strand
GTCTAACTTAGGGTTATCGGCCTAATCACTTCATAGGCCACTCACAGATCCTTAGCAGGATCATTCTCAACCTGACCATGGCCTTAGAGTCTTGGTAAGACTCTGTATCAGACAATCCAATGGTCTATTTGTGCATAAATTCACCAGTTATCAATCATGGCCAAAACAGACATATTAATGCATATTCACCGTTTATTTGACCTCATGAACAATTCTTATAAAGACACTTGGGTTCGCTTCTAACTCAGAACCCCTTATCCACTCAATCTTCTTCCTACTCATACCACTCTCAGGGTCACAACCCAACTTCGTCAGAAATCCAGTTTCAATATCTCATATTCCTCAAAACAACCTCCTGATCATACTTTTCTAAAGAACCTAAGCCTAATTCCAGTCCTAACCCAAATGGGTTACTATTCATCCTATTGCCCAAATCACAAATTAAACGGTAAAAGCTTGAGTTCTTACCTCAAAATCATCGAGGAAAGCCCAATGACTGTCTCTTCCAGTCACAGCATTCATAGGTTGTCTCCTTTCCTCTCGGAACTCAGCTTTTCTGAGGTTTTCTCAGGAAATGGGTTTCCTCTCAATCTTTGGATGGAATTTGGCTCACTCAAGGCTCTAATCATGTTTATTGGTGATTAGGAGGCGTTTAGGTGAGGTGTGATGAAGTTTTGAAGCTTCCAGGCTCATCCATGGCTGCCTGGGTCGGAGGAAGAAGATGAATAGTGATTTTCTCCCAAAAATCACGAAATAGCCTTATATAGTTGGCCTGCCAGAGGTCTGGCGCTGATCGCGCCACCTCTGGCCCTAACCGCGTCAACATGTCGGTGTATGTGGCGCTAGTAGCGCCACCCCCGCGCCATCCGCGCGAAACTCCAGAAACAATGACGCTCTCCGCGCCACACTGGCGCTCTTGGTGTCAATTCCCAGTAGTTATGGCGCTGATCGCGCCAACCCTGGCGCTATCCGCGCCGCACCTCCAACATGGTTTCCTCATGAAGGGCTCTGGCGCTGACCACGTAGAACCTCGCGCTGACCGCGCCAAAGATGAGGTATTATACCATTGACCTGATAAATATCTCACCATCGAGGCCTTTGGAAGGGGAGATTCCAGAGGAAATTTGGACAGGTCAGAAAGCGACTTATGATCACCTGAGAGTGTTCGGATGTCGAGCCTTCGTGCACGTCCCTAAAGATGAGAGAGGGAAGTTGGATGCAAAAACGAAGGAGTGCATATATCTCGGTTCGCCGAGGACCAAGTTCGGTTTCAGACTTTGGGATCCAATCAGGAAGAAGATTGTGAGGAGCCGAGATGTAGTCTTCCACGAGGATGAGACCATTCATGACATCTCGAAGCCCGAAGTCCGGGTTACTGTCCTAGGAGAAGAACCCGTCCCTCATGTAGATGCTACTATATGTAGACGACATGCTTATAGTCGAGCAAGACAAGGTAAAGATTGCCGACTTGAAGAAGGCTTTGAGCTCGTCCTTCGCAATGAAGGATTTGGGTCCAGCAAAACAGATTCTCGGGATAAAGATTATCCAAGAACGAGAAAAAAGGCTACTATGGCTGAGTCAGGAGAAGTACATTGAGAAGATCCTGAAGAGGTTCAACATGGACAAAGCTAAGACAGTGAGCACCCCTTGGTCGGACATTTGAAGCTGAATGAGAGGCAATGTTCGAGTTCAGATGAAGACCGAGAAAAGATGGAGAAGATCCTGTACCAATCAGCAGTGGGGAGTCTAATGTATGCAATGGTTTGTACTAGACCTGATCTCGCCCATGCAGTAGGAGTGGTTAGTCAGTATCTTTCGAATCCCGGCAGAGAGCACTGGGAAGTAGTGAAGTGGATCTTCAGATACCTCCGGGGTACGACCCGTGTGTGTCTTTGGTTTGGAGATGGCAAGGCCGAGTTGCAAGGCTACTCAGATGCCGACTTAGGGGGAGATTCCGACTCGAGGACGTCGATGACGGGTTATTTGATGACCTCTGCTGGAGGAGCTATTAGGTGGCAATCAAGATTGCAGAAGTGTGTAGCACTTTCGACGACGGAGGCCGAGTACATTGCAGCAACTGAGGCATGCAAGGAGTTCCTGTGGATGAAGAGTTTTCTCCAGGAGCTCGGCCATGAGCAAGACGAGTATGTCTTGAAGTGTGACAGCCAGAGCGTAATTCATCTTGCGTTGAACTCGGCATATCACTCCCGCAGCAAGCACATTGATGTGCGGTATCACTGGATCCGAGATGCGGTGGAGGACGAAAAGCTCACACTGGAAAAGGTGCACACAAGTCAGAATTGGTCTGATATGATGACGAAGCCGGTAGCAGCAATGGAGTTTGAAGATTGCTGCGTGGGAGCCGGGCTCATGAACTCGGCATGAAGGTGCCGAGTAGAGGAACTCGGCAAGAGGATGCCGAGTTGAGAGAGGCCGAGTTGCGTTCTCGGACCTTTGTGGAAGATCGGCTTTAGTCCGGGTTGCCATTTGTTTTTCGCATTGAAACGGAAGGGGAAGATTTGTTGGATAAGGTTTCGTTCCAATGCTGGCCCTTTTTCCCTAGGAGTAGAAGGGAAAAGTTATTGGGCCCAAATCCCGAGGTGTTGACCTTGGCCCATTTCCATTTAGGGTAAATCCCTAAATGAGGTGTCTCTCTATAAATACCCTCATTATAGATGGAGACGGTGATGAAGAATTTCCAGAGATTCTGACGCAAAAGCTGCGGTAGAGAGAGAGGCTGAGCGAAAACAGAGAGTGGGTGTTTTTCTCCGATATAGAGCCGTCGAGAGTGTCTCCAAGAGCTGTGAGTTTCTTGTTGAGAGTTTCCACTTCTGTTGTAAGCAAGGTCGAGTGGCTCCGGCGAGTGGCCGTTGAGTGTTTTGTAACCATTATTTCTGAATAGTGGATTGTTTCTGGACTTGGTCCCGTGGGTTTTCCTCCTGGAGGTTTTCTCCCACGTTAAGCTATATTGTGTTTTGATTATCTCCCTATCTTCTCTCGTATTTATTGTTTTTGTGTTTCCGCTGATTTTACTGTGTTTTGGTTGCTAAGGGTTGAGTCCAGTGACTCCCCAGTGTTGTGGTAGGTTGAGGAAGCTCCCAGCCGAGAAGATGTTGTGGTGCCGGGCCGAGTTCGTGTGGTGCCGGGTAGCAAATTCCACAACACATCCCGAGTCTTTCAGGTTCATTACATGCCGATCCCACTTCACTTCACAAGATGATCTAATTCCATGTAATTTTTATTTTTTTATTATTTGATTGCATGTAATATAAAACCAATACTCCAACAATCTATCTATATAAAATAAAAGAGTTGAATGTGTAGAATATATATCGTACTTATGAAAATTTGGAAGTGTCACATACTAGAGTGAATGTGGTTTAGGTGGGTTCTAAACTTTGCACGTCGGATGATGAGTCAACCTTATTAAGACGGAAGACCTGCAAAACAAAAGAAAAGACTCTGACGGTATAGTAAATACATCAGTTATATAGAGAAAAGTATAACTAAATGCATTGCTCACCGTGGGTGAACTGTTATGTAAGTGAATGTTTCTCCGAGTGTGTCTCGGAATGAATATGTTGTAGGATGTGTGTATGAGTGTGTCTCCGAGGGTGTCTTGGAATGAATATTCACCGTGGGCGAATGATTGTATGAGTGTTAATGAATGAAATCAAATTGTGGTTAGGACAGCCCTTAAAGTCTGATCATACCACAGGCTAACAGATGTTGGACTAAGAAAAAGGTAACCAAAGACTACTCTCTATTCACCACATTTTTTCTCCTCTTTTTCTCTTTATTATTGTTTTTTAAAAGTCATTTTTTTATCAATAAATATTAATTTATTAATTTTATTAAAAATATACATTTGAAAAAGGTAATACTCCTGTTGTGGATGATCTGAACCTATTATTCTATCTATGTAATTACTTAATTAGTTTGTAAGACAACTGGCCACTAGTACAATGTCTACTATTTTTCTGATACATTTGTTCTTTCAGTAATGTAACTGGTCAGCTAGTGCATATTTCTTCTTGTGCTTTGTTACATATTTCTATTGACTACTACTGCTGGTTCTAAAAAGTGAAGATGAAGTTACTTTTGGAATTTTGGTTAATGAATGATGTATTAATGAATGGTTGCCTGTGCTGTTTAACAAGCAGGGACTCTTTATTATTGGCAATGATACCCAAAGCACTAGGGCCACATCAATATTATTACAGTGATGATGAATATGCTCCTGACAAGGTGCCACTCTTGAAAAATGCTCCACCTCATTATGTTCACTACTACAAAAAGTCATTTTTACGACATTGAATTTACGTCGGTTAATAGAAAACCGTCTTCGAAAGTAACGCGGTGACATTTTTGTAAATAAATACAATCATTCTAAGACGGTTTTACAGGAACCGTCTTAGAAACTTCCATTCTAAAACGTACACAGACGGTTTTTGGAAAACCGTCTTTGTTGACTGTGATTCTAAGACGGTTTTATATAAATCATCTTAGAAGGTTTTTCGCAATTTAAATATTCCCTCCATTATTTCAGTCTCCCTCTCACTACTCTCTCCCTCTTGCTACACATTACTCCCCTAGCCTCTAGGGTTCCCAACAAGTGACTCCCCCTCTCCAAAGAAGAAGAAGATGCTAGCATGTCCTAGCCGCTCCCTCCATGGCCTCGCCACCCTGCAACGCCATTCTCAACCATCTTACTTCCTCCTCTCCAAGCCTCTCTTCTTCCCTCGCTTCA
Source organism: Glycine tomentella (assembly GCA_007407185.1). Taxonomy (NCBI): domain Eukaryota; kingdom Viridiplantae; phylum Streptophyta; class Magnoliopsida; order Fabales; family Fabaceae; genus Glycine; species Glycine tomentella. Next base: position 2,246,180 of record PYAF01000449.1, on the reverse strand, counting down.
ATGGTTCCCGCAAATGCAACTTCCGCTCTCTCCTTTCCGACTCGCCATTGTTTTTATTTTTTAAAGTTTCTGTTCGATGATTGTGCTCTGCGTTTAGGGTTTGAAATGGAGGCGAAGGACAAATTGAAGAAAGAGGATTCTGCAGCGGAGTCTCCAACTTCGGTCCTTGAAGACGAGGTATGTTCTGTCTCGAACGACAATAATCGTTTTTGTTCTTGTTCTGCTAATTGAGTTTTAGATTACTTTTTTTGTTATTTTATTTACTAACAATGACGCGCATAATGTAATGTAAGCTTCAAATGAACGGTTACTTTAGGGAACCGCGTGTTAAAAGCTTGTGTGGTTTTTGTTTCTGTTATGCTGATAAAGGTTTATTCTGATTTTGTTATATATATTTTTGGAGTGAATTGGTTTTATTGTGGTTTGTTTGCTTTTACGTTGCTAATTTTTTCAAATGGAAAGGATGTCTGTGCCCCAAAAGAGGAAGTTAAGTCGGAGGAAGAGATGACTGCAGATGTTAAAGATGATGGGTCCTCTCTTATATCGAAATCAATGGTGGAGGAGGACGAGAAGTCACTTGAAGCTAGGATGAAGGAAGGGGAGGTGCAGTGTGAGGAGGCAGTTGACCTTAATGACACACAGTTTAACAAATTGGATGAGTTTTTGACTCAAACCAGACTGTACTCTGAGTTTCTGCTTGAAAAAATGGATGACATCACACTTGTAATTTTTAATTCTCTATTGCCTTTTTTTTTCTGTGATCTTTTTAAGCGCGTTCTTGTTGCATTGTTAAGTTCTTTGAATATTTGTTACTAGGTTGTGGGTGAACAAGAGAATGGGGAAGAGCAAGAGAGCAATCCTTCTGCAAAGAAGAAGGGCCGTGGATCAAAAAGAAAAGCTTCTTCCTAGTACAATACTATAAGTACACTGTGCTCTGTTGCATCTTTATTGTTTTCAGTTTTCATTTTTTCTAGTTATTATATTTTATTTGAAGATTAAAGTAATAGTGAATTGTGTTAAATTCTACATATGCTTTCCATGATTTGACATGAAAACATGGTTGCCATATATATATATATATATATATATATTTTTTTTTTTCCCAATTTCCAAACACGATATGAGAGGGAACTAGTTTTCAATTTGGAGACTTGAACTATGCATGTTCATTAGTGGACAGCCACCACCATATATTCCTCAACATAGTTGCGTCTTAGACCGAAAAGCAGTGAATAAAATGATTAAAGACATTTGAAGTGTTTAAAAAAGGCAACCTGATATTTTTTAGAAAGGGGCAAAATAACTGAATAAATATGTAAAACTTTTTAAAATTTGTAATATTTTTTATTGTTATACCCTCACCTTTAAATAAAAAATATATACAAGGATTTATTTACAAAAGTAAACTAAAGATATTGTAATATCCTCACCTTTCTCTCGAATAATGTTGCTTTACTCAAAGATACTAGGTCCAGCGCTGTATTAGATATATCATGAATATTTATGATCATAATGGGTTCAATTTTCTGGTTAAAGGCTGTATTAGAGAATGCTATAAGACTAACTTTTAATCCAAAAAGATTTATACATTATTATTGATAGAGACTTGGCATAAGCCTTCAAGTTAGGGTGCCAAAATATTGTGTCTAGTATTTATGATCATAATGGATTAAAAGTTAGTCTTATTGCATTCTCTAGTATTTGTGTGCTGTTATTTTTTATTTTGTTTAATTTTTAGTTCATATTTAAGTAGAAAAATATAGTATGATTTATTTTTTGTTGCCTTACTTTAGTATGAAACTTAATAAATTATTTGTGTAGGGACTGGGGAAGTCTCTTTATACTCGTTGGATGAATTGTAAAAAGCTAACTAGCAACTTTAGTTTTAGGATCACTCACATATGCTTCACGTATATATTTTTATGGTTTCTATGCCAAATTTCTAAGTTCTTTTGTTTGGGCTTGTCAAATTTAAAGTGTGATAGATGGATAAACTGAGAAAATAAGGATGCAACCACCTCTGATTTGAATTAAATACATCATAAATTTAACTGGTTTTAAATTAAGGATAAATATATGTCTCTAATTTTTAATTTACACACTTTATCATTTTATCTCACTGGTCTTTTTATTTTCCCATATGATGTGATGCATTCAATCACTACATGTTGTTATCTTAATTGGCCTTGCTAATTGCTACTACTTCAGTTTCTATAATCTGTGTTGGAAGACATCATGGTTCAGCACTTCAGCCACATTCTGTTTTTTCTGGTTCTTTTTCACTTTTGACCAATGGTTTAATGGTTTATCATTGCTGACATAATTTTCTCAACCAGATTTTCTTTTCTTGGGGGAGCATGAACTGAGTTGCAAACATTTCATGGTAATGCTGAAAATGGAGAGCGGACATGTTTCAATAACCATTACCAAAAAGAAAAGAGTAAGCAACCATTAAATTTGATGTTATTATTGTTATTATTATTTGTCTGGAACTTTGGATTAACTTGCATGTTTTTGGAGAAAATTGCTTTGAGCTTTAAATTTGACATGGAGCGATAGGTGTATGTTTGGATGAGTGTTGGGGCAATTGATTTTGAAGTGATGCATTTTATGTTTGTGATGTTTTCTTTAAAAGCAAGTATGTTTGGATGTTTTCTTAGTTGCTTGAGATGATTCCCTACTCACTCCATATATATCCGTGTTTGGCCAGAAAATGGACTTGGTGTTTTATACATTGCAGCTTGATTTCTTTGACATGGATTTTGATCTCATTTTGAAAAGCATTGACAAAGCCAATAGGTAATGCTTTGAATTACAAACATCTATAGTTATGCCCTTGCCATATTCATACAACAATTTACAATCAATTAAATTTCATACGAAGGAAATTTGATTTGATTTTCCCTGGTTTTCCGTTTCCTTATTGGCTGTCTTAATATTTCCTCTCCTTTCTAGATTCACTAAGGTCCAGAGCTACTTATCGGGAATAACCACAGTAGGCTATGGTTAACTGTAAAGGACTAGTCAACATTAGTATTGGCCTTTCATGAATAATTTCTATAGTGAGTTAAATTCTATTTACAACCTAGAACTTGATGTAAAGTTTTTCATCTAATTGGTTTTTATCATAAACAAATCATCAAGTCAATGGTTAGACACCTAATCATAATCATTCAATTGTGTAGAAATTATGTTGATCAGTGGCTAAATTTGGGCGCGGATCCAGGCATTCTAATGGATTATGGGATAAAGATGCTAATGGCAAAAGCTGAAGATATTTATTTGGGGGTTGCAAATGAGCATGATTGGGTTGTGCTGGTATTGTCATTCAGAGCTTTGTCTGTTCCCTTGATATGTGATTTGTAAATTGAAAAACTTGTGTTAAAATTAAATCTTGTTCTAACCCTTAGTGGCTTCTTTCCACAGCTGGCAGAAGTGAATAGGCCTAATGCATTAGCACAAGCAAATGTTGTTCTAAATCGAATTGATATCCTGTGTGAGGTAATTTTATTTTTTTAATATTTGCTATATGTTGATTACCTAGCTTATACATTTCCATGTTTACTGAGCTTGCAACCATTCCAGTTGACTGAAATATTCAGGAATTGTCTTATGAAATATCAATTATAGAGGTATAGCTTGCAAATGAGATACTGCATGCTTGAACCTAAATGTATGAATGCATTTGCTCTGAGTTTTATCATTTATTTTTTAGTTCCTTACAAAACTTTGTTTACTTTGTCATGTTTTAACCCTTTATATTTATGCTTGAACCTTAAATGTATGCATGCTTGAACCCGCATGTCATATTATTTATGTTTTTAGTCCCTTAACTTAATTTTGGAACAATGAAATATAAGTGCTAAGGCTATACTGTACATGTTAAAATCACTTTTTTTTTTTTAATTATATGACTTTCAAAGTCGGTTATTTGAAATAACTGACTTTGAAGCCTGCCTTTCGAAGTCAGATTTTTAAAAAACCGTCCTTAAATTTGTTACAATCACTTTTTTTTTTAATATATGACTTTCAAAGTCGGTTATTTTAAATAACCGACTTTGAATGAGTATCTACAAAGTCAGTTATTTAAAATAACCGACTTTGAATATTTACCAAAACCATTTTTTAAGTCGATTATTTTAAATAACTGACTTTGAATATTTATTTTTAAAGTTAGTTATTTAAAATAACCGACTTTGAATTCACCAAAGGCATTTTTAAAGTCGGTTATTTTAAGAGCATTTTTAGTGGTAGATCTTAAATTGAGATCTTAGATTACCTTTTGGTAGACCCCATAATGTCAAATAGGATTAAAGATCTCTTAAGATCTCTTTCATTTTTTTCTTTAATGGTAAATCTCATTTTGAGATCTTAAGGAGAGAGAAAAATGAAGAAAATTTATTCTTTTTTGAACATTGTGCATATCTTAAGAGATCTTCCACAAGAACCCATCCTCCATGGTGGAGATCTCTTCAACTCCTTTATTGGGAGATCTAATGAAGATCAGATCTTAAGCTCAAGATCATTGCTTAAGATCTTGCACTAAAGATGCTCTAAATAACTGACTTTGAACAGCTATATACAAAGTCGGTTATTTAAAATAACTATCCTTGATTGTATAAATTATTAAAAAAATTATTTAAATAAAAAATTCTTTCTAAGTCGGGTTTTTAGCAACCGACGTTGTAGACTATAATATTCCACGACTTGTACTTACAAAGTCGGTTTGAAAACCGACTTTGTATGCCTAAAATAACGACCTTGAATGTATCATGTGTAGTAGTGGTTGTTGTTGATCCAGGATATGCGCATGGGAATGATGCATGGAGGAGACAAGGTAAAAAAGATTGGAATTCTTTAGTTGATCACAATTTTCTTATTCGAGTTATCTTGGATTTCCTTTGTCATTTATTTTCACTATATAGTTTGTTTCAAATACCTATTATCATGCATCAGCCTCAGTGTTAAATGGTTTGAAGAGGCAAGTAGGCTTGTAGACTGTACATTGATGTATACTATAATTTATGAACTTGAAAATGGTTATGTATTAGATTAACTCCATAGCATTAGTTTTATTTTTTATATGCTATAGATCGATTTTATCCATTCCTCTTTTTTGAAACTTGTTTAAAATTAGAACATTAATCTCTGCTAATGATTTTTTTGTATGATATTGATTTAATTTGTGTTTACATTATTCTGTCAGTGGTCAGATACTTCATAAAATATCTATTGGATTTTATTTAGTCATTATTTATTAGTTACCTTGGTGGAATAAAGGCTTGGCTATTGTTTTATTGTACATTAGTCAGCATGTTAAACCTTAGGTCTTGCTTGCACTTTTCTCTTTTTGAATGGAAGTTTCCTTTTGAATCAGACAAATAGGTAAGGCCATTTTGCTTTGAATTAAACCTGATGCTCGAAGGTGGGCGACTATAAAGCACCGATACGCGAAAAAAAAATTCAATGTTTCGGACACACATCCGATACGGATACGTTGGGGATACAGATTTTTATGTATCCAGTACTCACCTATTCGAATCCGAGTCCTAGTCTGCCGTTAACGAACAAATCAAGTTGCTCCTATTTCTCTCTCTCTAGGAGGGAGTGCTCGATGGAGCTTTTTTCGATCTTTAGGGCGTTTAGGGCTTCGATTGTGGCGTCGATCTTGGCTTGGCGGCTTTGGCAGCCTTGAGGGCGCGGACGGCGTTGCCTTGGGCTTCCACTATGGTGTGCTTCTCGACGAGGGATTTGTGGAGGGATTCATCGGTGGTGTGGCTGCCATGGGAGAAGACGATATGGAGTGTGAGACTGCGAATGTGAGTGGAATTGAATGACACGATATTTGATTTTTAGGCTTAGGAAAAGAAGAAGATATTGCTGTTTTTGCTATCGCTCTCACTCTCACTAAATGCTTGAGCATACTATTGCACAACCACCAAACTGTTCAGTGGAAAATATAATAGGGTAAGTGACGGTGTTGGAATCAACACGTTTTTTAGTGCCATAGGCCTCAGTTGGGCCTTACCCTACTAGATTGGTAATTGCTTCCTGCACTTCCTTTTTATTTCTTTAATTGCATTACTTGACTTCTTGTAAATAAATAACTAGTACAAATTGTTGATATGGCTAATCACAGTTGATGTTGTATAGTAACGAGTATGCTCTCATGATGTGAAATGTTCCCATTAGTGTAGGTTTTACGTTTACATCTATATAAAAAAATATTATTTAATACTAAGACGTATCAAAAACGTATGAAAATATTAGTATTTTTAAAATATCGTATCGACGTCCCATATCGGGAGCGTATCAAAAACCCCGTGTCGATATCAATGCTTCATAGGTGGGTGAGGCAATCCTTTTCTAAAATAATCAAAATTATTTATAAAAAATAAAAAAGTTATATATATATATATATATATATTATATAAAAGAGAACAGAGTATTAATTTATAGAGCAATTCTGACCTTATATAAATTTGGGATCTATAAATTTGCTCAGTAGTTAATTCTACGTTTTGAAGTTATCTATGAAACCTTGTAATATGTGAAGGCTCTTTTTCTTACAAACTATTTAAAAAACTGTTTTAAAATTGACATGACATTTAATTATTCAAAAAGTTTAAGGATTGAAGGGGAAGCATTCAACTTCTAGCTAGCCTCCTGGATGAATTCTAATGTAAAGGCATTTCGTAGTATTCTGTATTCTCCATTGTTTCTCCTGTGGTTTTGAGTTGGTATTATCATCTATGAAATTGAGATGTTGGTTAAGATTAATTATTAAATATGTAAAATATATATGGTGTGCTTGGTATTCTCTATTGTTTCTCCTGTGGTACCGGTTTTGAGTTGGTGTTATTATCGATGAAATTGAGATGTTGGTTAACATTAATTATTAAATATGTAAAATATATATGGTGTATGTGCTTGAGAACTTTATTTTCACAAAAGTTTGTTACCTAGCTAGGATCCATTTATCTGTCTTGTTCCCATTTTTATGAAGAGTTGCCAGGTTTTTACACTTTTGATGCTTAGGTATGGATAAATTAACAGTTCAAATTGGATCAAATGCATATTATATCAGGCTAGCCAGTGTATTTTTTTCCGCATTTTCATTCCCTTTGCCTAAATGTTATCCCCTTTGGTCTTTGTGATTTTAAATTTTATAAGATTGTATTTTGCTTATATTTGTACTGATATATTCTATTGCAAATGGCGGGGTCTATGAGAATGTTGCCCTACTATTGCACAAAAAATGGTTGGTGTAAGTTGCATGTTTCACTTATATAAAAAACAAAAAAACCAAAAAATTTACACATTTCATGTATTCTCAGGACACTCATCCAAATAACTTACTAATACTATCCATTGTGCGCAGAGAAAAAAAGATTAGAAAAAGCTTTAAGAATAGGAAGAGGGGAACGTACACACAAGAGGAAATGGATTTACTCACATACACATTCACATGCACGTGCAAATGGATCCACTCCGAGAGAGAAAGGAAATGGATCCACTTACATACATCTTCTCAAAAACCGAAATTATTGCATGCGGAACTTGTTGATGACAACGAATTTATGATTTCTGAGTTGTATGAAGCTGTTAAAGAAGGAAAAGTGGATAACTTTATTGATGTGTTGAAGGAAGTATGCATAGAAAGGAAACTACCTTTGTTTTCTATCTTTGATATGGTCACTTCTTTGGAAGCTGATTCCTTGCTTCACCTGGCAGCTGATCCGGGCAAAGAACACTACATTGCAGAGCTGATTTGTGATCACTTTCCAGAGCTTCTTTTTTAAGAGAAACGTAAGAGGCGATACTCCACTTCATGTTGCTTTGAGGTCCAAGAACACTGCTATAGAGAAACGTATGAGAAATGTGTGAATTTTTGTTTAAAATCTGAATTTAAAGAAAAAATAGAGAAAGAATACAGAATAATTCATTACACCAAAATTATAATTTTTAACATTGGCATAAAAATTTAATTAATTAAATTTCCATATTTCATTTATTTCATATAATAATATGTTATTATGAATAAAAAACTATAAATAAAATTATTTACATTTTGGAGGAAAAATAATGAATACTATAATTATGATTAATATCAGAATTATTTAATTATTTAAATTTTCATTTTTTCATTTTTAATTTAATAATATGTTGATTATGAACTAAAAATAATACATTGTTTATATTTTTAAATTAGAAATTA
>PYAF01000449.1:2173864-2227956 GCA_007407185.1 Glycine tomentella | reverse complement strand
AACAAGCATATAGTGTATCAGACACGATTCTAAGCCTGTCAAACGAAAGGAAACTCTCATCCTTTCTATAACCATAACCCAATCACTTTACAAGTGATCATCTGATCCTCAACAGGACCTTTCTCAGCCTATACAAGGCTACAGAATCTCTGCAAAGACTCTGATCAGGCTAATACAAAGCATTTCCTGCTTAAGCCTTTCTCAATATCTCATTTCTCAGTATCAGCAGTTTAACCTCATAAACCTCATCTACACATGCTCATGAGCAACTCTGTCAACTGCTCTAAGGTCCAGACTAGTCATCTAGTCAACCTTTTATCTCTGCTAATACTGACTCAGAGCCAAAAACAAACTTCATCAGTAATGATGATTCAAGGCTCTAAACTCCTCAGAATACCTCTCTGAGTACAAAACTATACAGAGCTCTAGCCGAATAACGGCTCAAACACCTCTAAAAACACCCCTCAAGATTACCCCAAACCTCAAAATTCAATACACAGAACCAACGGTTAGAGCTCGAGTTTCTTACCTCTGTGATGTTCAGAAACACCAGGGAATCACTTTCCCTCAGATGGCTCGCTCAATCAAGGCTTCCTTCGCCTTTAAACTCCGAGCTCTCAAGGTTCTCTCAGAGAAATCTAATCTCACTATTTATCGACGATTCTCACGAATCAATCGGGGTAAAACACTTATCTCGGGGCTCTGATCACTTTCTCAGTTGGGTCAGAGGTGTTTAGATGAACAATGAAGGAACTAAAAAGCTCTGTAACTCATCAATGGCTTCCTCTCTCTCCTTTCCTCCTCCATTTTCGTCCCAAAAGCCCTCTTATATAAAGCTGCCCGAAGTCCCGCGCGGATCGCGCCGCTCCCGTGCGGATCGTGTGGAACTCCAGAGACTATGGCGCTAACCGCGCCACTCTGGCGCTGATCGCGCCAAACTCCAGATCTATGGCACCACTCGCGCCACCTTGACGCTAATCGCGTCAAGTTCCAGAAACTGTGGCGCTACTCGCGCCAACCTGACGCTACTCGCGCCAGATGCCAGAGGACCTGGCGCTGATCGCGTGAACCTGGCGTCATCCGCGCCACATGTTCAAAACAGGTTTCTCAACTCTTTCTCAAGCTTTTCTCTGAATACCCTTAAGCACATTGATTATCCTTAATCATAAGCTTAATCTAAGCTTAATTACATGCTTAAAATTCAAGGTATTACATGTATACAGTTCTGATGACCTGAAACCAAAAATTAGAGGGACTGCAGTTTTGGCTCATAAATCATTATTCTGTATATTCACCATCTTCAATATCATAACTATGTTTACCTCTGCATTGGCATGTGGACTTCTGTCACTCGGAATAGTTCTTCCGCATGATTTGACAGAAGCAACTGATATGCCATTCGCATGTTTAACATATGCCTTCATCGGAGCAGCAGTGGCAATTATAGCTGCTATACTTCTAGTTGTGGCCAATAACCATTCACTCATATTTGCTACAAGCTTCATTGGAGGCTTCCTCACTCTCTTCACCAATATTCTTTCTATATTTCTCCCACTTGTTTCTGCGCATCTTTTATCTCTAGGTCGACTTCTACTTGGAGTGTTAGAGTTTTAAGCGAACAATCAAACTGAAATTAACGTGGAAGCAGAAATTAAAAGAGAAAAAAATATATAAGTATTTTACTTGGTTCAGTAACTACAATAAAATCATTGTTACCTATATCTAAGGACAAAGAACCTGTAAACCCTTTATTATTAACACTAAAGTATCAACAGAAATATTCCAACAGTATTCCTCAAGATTACAAGATTAAACTTTCAACAAGAACAAAACCTTAAAATACTAGGTAAACAAGAAAACAAAGTTTACAGGGAAAAGAGAACTACTCTTTATCAATGTCAAAAACAGTCATTATCCAATCTTCAACTCTTCTCTCAACCAGTTCCTTACACCTAAACAACAGAAAACATACTAAACCTGAGAGAGAGATTACCTCCACCTGTAATACAACACCAACAGGAACGCAGAACACAGACCATAAAGATTTATATCATCATCACTCAGTTTTCACTCATCAAACTCAAGATTTGTGCAAAAATAGCAAATCCTAGTAGAACTAGGTTAAAGAGAAAATAAGAAGATGAAAAGAAAACAAAAGAAGCTACTGGAATGTGAGAGAAGAATAAGGAAGCGTAAAAGGCAAAAAGGAAACTTACAACATTTTGTGAATAAAAGACTTTTTATATGCTAGGTTATAGGTGAAACTCACCATTTCACTAAAGCAAGCAAACTCGTATGAAAATGGGCCAGCTATATTGATTTGGGCTTCACACAATTAACATTGGGTTTCCAAAGAATTTCCTCTTCACCTGATTCTTAGGTATTTAGTTTTTCATCCCTGGAGAAAAATAGATGGTAAGCCCAAAATTCTTTTTCATTCTCAGAAAGCAAACAAGAACAAGGACAATGGATTAGAAGAGCATGTGCAACAAGGCAAATGAGTAGAAGTTTTTATTGTTTTTACTAGGATATGATAAGAAACATTTTTATCCTTTAGAACACAGCAAAATATGCACCTTGTCTCTGCATAAGAATAGCTTAGTATTTTAGAATTTTTTTCCCCCTTTACCTCAGTTATTTGGCAAAGAATAGCTTAGTATTTTAGAAATTTGAGAAAGAAAATAGGATCGAAAAAAAAAAACACGTTACTAGTGCTTATCTTGTAGGCTCATTTTCTTTATCTAGCCTATTTGGGATACCATAGTAAATATTAACTCAATTAAAACAATAGATGAGAAAAATAATAATTGACACATAATATTTTAATGTGGAAAATCTTTAACGGATAAAGAAAAAACATGGGTAATATGAGAGAAATATTTTCAAAAGTGAAGAGAAATTACAATCTTTCTCTAAATATAAGGAGAGAACAATTACACTCTCGTGTAATAGGAGACTATATATGTAAAATCCTCAAAAATATATTTTGTTTATAATTAAATAATAATAATAATCTTAGAAAGCTATTTTAATTAAATTATAATTGAAGGATTTTAGAAGGAATTTTAACTGGAATACAATTTCTAGCTACGTAGGATTTTTGGATAAATCCAAATCCTTAGTAAGCCTTAGTGAGGGTTCAAGTGTCATTAGGAGAAACAAAATATTCAACAAGCTTCCACGTAAAAGCCATGCATTAATAAGGTGAAAAATGTAATGATTAATTTGATAAAAATCTCCCAAACATAGTTACATGGTAACCAAACTAAAGCATAACCGGTTATAATTTAATTAATTCCTTTGAAACTCAACCAAGAAAACCATTATAAATACCCCTTTTCATTCAGAAAATTTATCCCACCTTCAGTTTTTACTCTTCCCACATATTTCTACCACTTTTCTTTCTTTTACGTAACACCCTCCTATCTTAGAATCACCCCGACAATTTTCTGCACAATCCACCAAAATTATTAAAGGTAGGCTAGACTTCAATCTTTAACTTAGAAATTTTTGAGATTATTTCAGTTGCTTAAAAGGATAGTGAGTTTTTAGTGATAATTTGGAATTTAACTTATTATTACTTTAGGAAGGTTTATGAGATAATTTGAATAATTTAGATAATTTAACAAATTTAATTCTTGTATTACTGGGTAACAAGTTTAAAAATAAGAAGCTGGAAAGTAATATCCTATTTAAATTTTATAGAAATTAATTGAACAAAGCAAATAACACTAATTCCAGCTTTTCCTTTTCTCGGCCTGCAAGCACCCCGGTTGCCATTATTTTAAGCATCTAAAGATACCTTGGTTCAGCTTATATATATATATATATATATTCTATGAAATTCTTCCTGTAGAGCTTATCCACGGATGAATAGTAGTAGGTAATAAGTTTACCCACATACTATGCACATCTTGTCACTTAACATGAACAATCCATGTAAACCCAACACGGTCAAGACTGCACTCATCCCGACACCCTTTTATGCTTGTATCTACCTACCTCTGCCCTTGTACGTGTCCTGCCGAGTTCATCTCCAACATAGACCTCGGCCACATGAACCTATAGACCTCGGATAATTTGAAATAACTATCCCAGCCATCGTGCAAGCTATACCACTTTCCCACGTAAAAATATATCACTTATAATCACCTCGGCACCTCGGCATGGCTGAACCTCCTTCACCTATTATCCACTCTTACACTTTTGAAATTCTGCACCTGCCGTGTTCCTCTCATTTATTAAACATATAATGCTGCACTTGCTAATCCCTGCACTTTAGATAATTCACGTATCATGCAAAGCCATCTCGGCAACCATGCATGCAGGACCAGCCATCCCGTAAGCTGTACTTGGCCAACCCCTGCCACTCGGCCAAACCTTGCAACTTGGCCAACCATTCATGCCCCCATTCCGGCCTGTACCCGTCTCGGCAACCCTGAATTTGGCTAGTCTGGAAGTCCGGTTATATTCATGAAACCGGCCTTCACCCTTCTCGGCATAACACATACAAGCCCGACCATATCTTCAACCTGACACGTATGGCATTTCGGCCACTGTGCTCATGAAACCGGATACCATGAGCTCGGTCATTCTCGTCCATGAACTCGGCCACCCATCCATGAGCTTGGCCATCCATGAACCCGGCACCCAACATGGAAACCCGGCCACCATGAATAATCAAACTTGGCCACACATGATGAAACCCGGCCACCATGCATGATGTAACTCGGCCCTCACACTCGGTATGTTCCTTTCTCGGCCTCACACATGCAGCCTTAAAACCGGCATGCACCATTCTCGGCACGTATGGCTACTCGGCATCACATGCCAGCTCGGCCATACATCCAACCCGGCATGGAACCTTCTCGGCATCACACCTACCCGGCATGCACCATGAACCCAGCATGCCCATGAACCCGGCGTGCACCATGAACTCGGCCATTCATGCTCATAAAATCCGGCAATCCATTTTCATAAAGCTAGGCCACCATGTAACCCAACTCGGCCAGCCCTTGTGTTACGGATAAAAGATAAACATATATTATCTTTTGTCCAACTAATTCAAATAACCAAATCTCTGTTAATATATTATCATAACCACCAGAAAGTAACCACCAGAAGATAGAAGATATGATCATTATCTTCTAGTTATCAATATCTCCACATATCAAGGAAGAAGATATTGAGCTCAACCGTCTGTTATCAAAGTCCAGGTAAAACCCTATAAATACAGCCTGAACCATGGTGAAAGGTACGCATACAATTCTGACTCTCTCTTTTCATTCACACGGCACACACTGCACCCCAATTGCTTCGTGTGTATTGCTGCTGTGATCTTCTTCTTCCTTAAGTTGCTTCAGTTTATAAGCTTCTTAAGAGAGAGAGAGCATGATCATATAGAAAACCATCCAACACCACTTGTTGGACATTCTGTTCTCTCCGAGTAGAAAAGTGGCGCTGTCTGTGGGAACGATAAATTATGAATCCCACCAACTCTCAATGGCTAATACCAGAAGACACCAGAATGCTAGACGTGAAGAACCACCCAGGAATCCGAATCCGGAGAATGTGGTGGTAGAAGACGCATTGTCCCACACGACTTCATCTCGTGCGGGACCTGCAAGAGAACCCTGAAGCTTCTCAGCGCTTCATTCAGAATGCTTTCCAGTCCTTGTTGGCTCGAATGGAGAATCTAGATAAGTGTTATGAACTCCAACGCCAGGAAGACATCCAGCGGCTGATTGCCCAGCTGGAGGATCGTGATAACAGAAGGCCAGAAGAGGAACGTCGGCAAAATGCCGACCACATGGAAGACCACGCAGAAATCGACCAGCCTTATGCAGCAACCAGGAGGCAGAGACCAGCGACGTCAGCCCGCACGGTGGGAACCGACCAGAGAGACCCCGTTGACCATTCCGAGCAGGGAAGAGCGTCTCGTTCACAACATGAGGCACTTCGCTTGTCCTCGGCCATGACACCTGAGCACATCACGGAGGAGAGGCCGACGGGAGAGATCACCCGTCACCCTGGTCAAGGCGACGGTACGTATCGAAGGAAGTATCGCCGGGGTCATCAACATAATAGTCCATTCGTCGACCGCATAGTGGACGCCCAGTTTCTGGAGGATTTCGATGGCTCCTTCTTGTCCAAATATGACGGGAGCCAAGACCCACAGGTACATATCGACGAGTTCGATATGCAGATGTGTGTTCGTAGAATTGACAAATCCATCATATCTCGGATCTTCGCTATGACCTTAATCGGGGCCGCCCAGACCTGGTTCCATTCATTGCCGCCGAGGACCATTCACAATTTTGAGGATTTCGGCCAGAAGTTCTTGCTGAATTTCGCAACAAGCAAGAAGCAGCCGAAATCTGAGTTTGCTTTGGGAAAGACACGCCAGCAGAATGGGGAGACATTACAGAGCTACTTGGACCGATTCAAGGAAGCCGCACTGCAAGTCCAAGGGCTAGAAGAGAAAGTCCACGTTCACCTTCTGTCGGCCGGGCTCAACGGGTCTTCTCGTCTTGCCAAGTCGATTTATAAGGATCCTGTGAAAACTTTGAACGAGTTCAGAGTCCGATCCAAAAAGTACTTGGAATTGGAGCAGATGGAGATCGTTAACTCGGCTCCGAGAGAGAATAAAAAACCCTCCTCACCAAGGAACCGAAACCAAGAGAATTTCTAGGTCGGACAGTCCAGCTGACCTCCGTTTAACACCCCGGCAGGCCGACCTCCACGAGGCATCCCCGACCCTCATTCCAGGGTCGGGAGATATGAGCTGAAGTTCGACAGAGATGCGGAAAGTCGAGCGACCTCCTCCCATAGTATGGAGATAAGGGATGGATTACTCTCGGTATTGTGATTTTCACAATGGACCGGGACATACAACCGACCAATGCTGAGAGCTCCGAGATGCAATAGAGAGGTTTGTGCGTGAAGGCAAGCTGCGCCAATATGTAATTCGAACCCAGGGGCACCAAGCCAAGCGGAAAGCCCAGCAGGAGAATAAATCGCGAGATGACAAGAAAAGCAAGAAGGACGACGAGTTCCCAGAACCCAAGTTTGAATGCAACGTCATCACAGGAGGATTGGGAGGAGGAGGTGATACGGCCAATCAGCGGAAGAAATACCTTAAGGAGGTAATGACAGTAAGGGATAGGCCGAAGTTCAAGGAAAACAGCGGTGGGAATAGCAAGAAAGACGCACCCCCGCTGATTTATTTTACCGAGGAAGACCTGAAGGGAGTGGTACCCGGGCATGAAGACGGTCTCGTCATAACAGGAACCGTCGCCAATTTCCGGGTCAAAAGGATATTTGTCGACAATGGTAGTTCTGCCGACATCATTAACTGGAGCGCCTTCAAAAAGATGAATTTGAAGGAGGAAGACCTGAGACCGTGCCAAACCATGCTGTACGATTTCAACGGAGAAGGCACCGACTTAAAGGGGGTCATTGATCTCCAGCTAACACTGGGAACAAAGGAGGGCTTCAAGTCGGAAAGGGTGACGTTCACCGTCGGTGAATTCCCGTCCCCATATAACATCATCTTGGGCAGACCCACACTTCACAAGTGGAACATCCTGATGTCCACCAAGCATCAAAAGATGAAGATGATAGGGCACCTCGGCAAAGTCATTACGATTTGCGGAGATCAAAGAGAATCCAGGCAGTGTTACTACAACACCATCAGGGAAACGGAGGGTGGCCCATCATCCCCACCTCGAATTCGGCAAAGAGAGCAGAGAGGATCCAGGGCCGAGGCACATCCATCCTGGAAGCCGGTCAATCTAGTAGAACTGGATCTACGGGATGTCGAGGAATGGAGACCAGAGCCGGTGGACGAGCTTGAAGATGTTCAGATCGGCAGTTCCTCTGAATAGATTACGAAGGTGGGCAAGCAATGTGACCCAGAAACCAAGGGCAGGATGATTCAATGTCTGAGGGAAAATCAGGATGTCTTTGCTTGGAAGGCATCCGAGATACCTGGGATTAAGCCCACCTTCTGTTGCCATAAGCTGGCAATGTATCCTGGCTCTAAACCAATAGAACAGAAGAATAGGAAACTTGGCCCGGATAGGAAACAAGCTCTGACGAAGCATATTGGAGAATTGCTGGAGGCCGGATTTATAAGAGAAATACAGTACACGACATGGCTCTCCAACGTTGTCATGGTAAAGAAATCCAACGGGAAGTGGCGGGTTTGTGTCGACTACACAGACCTGAATAAAGTTTGTCCCAAGGATTCGTAGCCAATGCCGAGTATCGATCAACTTGTAGATAGCTCGGTCGGTTTCCAATTGCTATCATTTATGGATGCTTACTCTGGGTATAACCAGATTCCCATGCATCCAGACGACAGAGAGAAGACGGCATTCCGAGGTATTGATGCCAATTATTGTTATGACGTCATGCCTTTCGGTTTGAAAAATGTCGGGACGACCTACCAGCGGATGATGAATAAGGTTTTCTCGGATCAAATCAGACGCAACATTGAAGTGTATATTGACGATATGATCACGAAGACATCGGCCGCCGGGGACCATATCCAGGATTTGGAAGAAACCTTCCAAAAACTGAGGGAGCACAGCATACAGCTGAACCCATTGAAGTGTGCATTTGGGGTAAGAGCCGGGAAATTCCTGGGTTTCATGTTGACCCACAGGGGAATGGAGGCAAACCCAGATAAATGCACGGCCGTCCTGGATATGCAATTTCCGACCAACAAGAAGGAGGTCCAACAATTGACGGGGAGAATGGCGGCCTTAACCCGGTTTCTTCCAAGGTCCGCAGAGAAGGCTCTTCCTTTCTTCAAGCTATTGAAGAAAGAGGCAAGCATAGGCTGGAACTCGGCATGTAAGGAGGCGTTTCAGCAGATCAAGACGTGCTTAGCTTCACCTCCAGTATTGTCAAAGCCCAAGCTGGGAGAAACGCTCGTCCTGTACCTCTCGGTCGGCGAAGAAGCCATTAACGCCGTACTGGTCAGAGAAGTGGGCAAGTCACAGTCGCCGGTATATTTTGTGAGCCGAGCTCTCAAGAACTCGGAGTTGAGATACCAGAAGCTCGAGAAGGTGGCCTTTGCTCTGTTCACCACAGCCAAGAGGCTTCGCCCATACTTTCAGAGTCACATCGTCGTTGTACGAACAAATCAGCCCATCCGACAGGTGTTGCACAAACCGAATCCAGCAGGGAGAATGATGAACTAGGCCATTCAGCTATCCGAGTTTGACATTCAGTATGAGGCCCGCCATGCCATTAAATCACAAGCCTTGGCCGACTTTATAGTAGAACTGACCCCGACATCAGCCGCTTAACAGAAGGATAAGGTGTGGAAGGTCTATGTTGACGGTTCGTCCAATGCAAAGGGAAGTGGAGTCGGGATCATCGTCGAAAACCCCGACGGTGTATCTCTGGAACAATCATTGCAGCTTAATTTTCCGACTTCTAATAATCAAGCAGAATATGAAGCTTTGATTACCGGGCTGAAGCAAGTCAAGGAGCAGGGAGCGTCGAGGGTTAACATCTTCACTAACTCGCAGCTGGTTTCCGCGCAGATTGAGGGCAGATATCAAACCAAAGGCCCTTTACTAGCCAAGTATCTTGTTAAAGTAAAGGAGATGATGGCGGACTTTGATGAAGTAGTGGTCGCGCATTCTAAGGGAGGAGAACGCCCGAGCCGACATACTATCAAAGTTGGCTAGTACGAAAGGGGCGGGGAACCACAGGACGGTTATCCAACAGGAGCTTGCCCAACCGGCATGCGTCATGATCATACTGGTCGTCGAGGACTGGAGGAGGCCCATAATTAATTATTTGGAGCAAGGAGTCATCCCAGATGAGGAACTAGAAGCGAAGAGATTGATCCGAGAGGCTGCTATGTATGTAATCCTCGACGGTGAACTATACCACCGAGGTCTACATACTCCATTACTGCTGTGTCTAAGCTCAGACCAAGCTGAATATGTGCTCTCGGAAATACACGAAGGGATCAACGGACAACACATGGGGGCAAGAGCTTTGGCACTAAAGGCTCTTCGCGCAGGATATTTTTGGTCGACCATGAAAGCAGACGCAGCAGAGCATGTTAAGAAATGTGATAGTTGCCAAAGGCACGCGAAAATAGTATGGATCCCCCCGTCCGAGCTCAGCTTGATCACTGCGCTGTGGCCATTTTACAAATGGGGCATGGATCTACTGGGGCCGTTTAAAGCTACGGAAGGTCAAATGAGGTGGCTAATAGTGGCCGTTGACTACTTTACCAAGTGGATCGAGGCCGAGCCATTGTCTGCTATCACCTCGGCCCGTGTTCAAAAATTCTTGGAACGGAGCATAATAGCGAGGTTTGGAATCCCGACAGAAATTGTTACCGACAATGGGACACAATTTGCCGACAGCACGTTCAAAGCAATGATGACCGGCTTCCATATCAAGCACCACTTCGCCTCAGTAGAGCACCCGCAATCTAATGGCCAAGCAGAGGCAGCAAATAAAGTCATCCTTGATGGGTTAAAGAAAAGAATGAATGAAGCCGGCCCGAACTGGGTCGAGCAACTCTATTATGTGCTTTGGGCTTACAGAACTACGGCCCAAACGGCTACCGGAGAAACCCCATTCAGGATGACTTATGGCTGTGAAGCCATGATTCCTGTAGAGATCGGCCAATCATCTTGGAGGAGGCAGCATATATCTCAGGAGAACGACAATGATGCTGCACTGGCTGCCGAACTGGAGTTAATAGAAGAAGTCCGCACGGCGGCCCATCGCCGAGATCTACATCAAAAGGGCAAATTGGCCCAAAGATTCAATAAAAGAGTGAGACCGAGGTCTTTTGAAAAAGATGACCTCGTGTTACACCGAGTAGACATCGGAAATAAAAATGCCCAAGGTGGGAAGCTAGCAGCAAACTGGGAAGGGCCGTACCGAGTTGTCCAAAATCTTGGACAAGGAGCATACTTGTTGGAAACCTTGGACGGCAAGCAAGTCAAATGGACTTGGAACGCAGACAAGTTGAAGAAATACTATAGCTGACAATGTGCAGCCGAGAAAGTCCATGTGTTTTCCTTTAGTTGGCTTTCAGTCGGTCATTGGGATCATGGAACTCCACCATGTGTTTCCCTTTAGCTGAGTTTAGGTCCGTCATTAGAATCATGGGCGCCATGTGTTTCCCTTTAATTGGCTGTCAAGCCCGTCATAGGGATCATGGGAGTAACTGGGATTTCCCTTAGTCGGAATCACCAACAAAATTTTCATGTGTTTCTCATTAGTCAATTATGTGAACCGGGAACATAAAACCCGCGCAAGTTTGTCATTGAGATCATTAACTTATGTAAATCTTCGAAGATTATTAATAAAGTCCTTAATGCAAGGAACATTTTTGTGCACAAACTCTGAACGCTTAGTCGTTGTTTTATATTAACTCGGTCTTGATCACGCCCACGTAACTATTTAATCACGGGTGAATCATCGGATTTTCCGAAAGAATTACATCTACGGGTTAACGTTATGAATATATTAACAGTTGCTAAGACGGGAACATGATCCCACAATCATATTTAACGCCGACCAAAGATTCGGGTTAAAAAATACATACTCGGCCATAGAAGCCGAAACGAAATATTTAATCCCGACTGACTAGTCAGGGTAAAGCATACTTGGCCATAGAAGCCAACTTATAAAAGTAAAAGTATTTAAATCCCGACCGACGAGTCAGGATAAAAAGTACTCGACCGTTGGAGCCGTTATACGGAAGAAGTAACCGACCGACGAGTCAAGATAAAAAGTACTCGGCCGTTGGAGCCATTATACGGAAGAAATAAAAGCGGCAATCGTAGCTGATAAAAGCCGACTAAAATTACTGAAAAGTGTGCAGAGTATTCAACATTAATAAAAGTGTGCAGAGTATTCAACAATTGTTCAGAAAATAAAGAAAGTACAAACACAACTGGAATTCCAGCCCTTCAGTTCCCGTCGCCACCTTGACCTGGATTCTCCTCGGGAATGTCCGCTGAGCTCGATTCTTCCTCTTCACTATCGAAAATAGCCAGCAATTGACCATTCCCGACGTAAGATTTGAAGTGCATGCCCTCAGTATTCAGCTGGATGCCGGGGTTGAGGAAGCGGATCTGATCCAGTGCATTATTGAAGGAAGCCTCGGTGGACCGAGCAAGCTGTGACTGAACAAACATGAGCTCTTGGAAGGTATCATCAGCTTGCTTGGTTTTCTGTTCACTAACTTCCATCAAGTGCTTACACCGATCAAGGGCTTCGGTGGCTCGACCCCGGTGGACGATCACACTCTCTTCCAACTTGACCACAGCAGCCCGGGAAGATTTAGCCTCCGCCCGAGAAGTCTCCAGCTGGGCTCGAGTAGCCTCGAGTTCGGCCGTCAGCTTGGCCACCGACTCTTGAGCCCCTTTGGCCTCCGCTCGGGATATTTCCACTTCTTTAATTGAAGCGGCAGCATTTTCCCGAGCAAGGTCCAACTCTTGTTGAAGTCGCCGAGTCTCATTCTCAGAAGCTCCAAGCTCGGCAGCCACCTTGCAAGTCTTTTTGTTTAAAGATGCGAAGCTTCTAAGCAAGGTGGCGGTCTTCAAGCATGTCAGCTCCATTGAGCTCAGCTCATCCAACTCTGAAGCAGAAAAGGGCACCAAGTCGGAATACCTCTTGGGTGCCCGAGCCACTTCTAAGAATTCACGAGTTACCCCATGATTCCAAAGAGACCGGGGAGATAGCCTAATGTGTTCCTCGGAAGGCTCGAGCACCGAGGAAGGAGCATCAGTCGGGGCTGGGGCATCAGGAGCAAGGTTGTCGGCGGGTTCATCAGGAATAATGATGGGCTCCTCGGCTATAGGAGAAGGAAGCAGAGGAATTGGAGCCTCCACAGCAGGCTCGGCAGGAATTGGGACCGGGTCAACACCAGTGGTAGCGGTCCTGCTAGTTTCCCCGGTCAGCGTTCGCTTTTTCCAGGATTTGAGAGCCAGCAGGTGAGCGGGTCTTGGTACCGGGCGAGAGTCCATTTCAATCGCTGCACAGACATCAAAAGATTAGCCATAAAAGAAGCTAAGTATTCAGTTTTATCTATGAAAGAAATCTAAACTAACCACACTGAATATCAGAAGCTATAGGGGCCAAGCATCCCGACTCTTTGTATGACATTATTCGAGCTGCAGAATTGGCGTCAGAATCCGACAGCCCAGTCTCGTTGGTTCGGTAAAAGGCGGAGGGAAGGTCATGGTGAGCGGAAGACCAATATAATGGAAACTTCCAAGATTTCGAGGAAGAATCAGTTGAGTTAGAGAAAAAAGGATGTTGGCCAGGCTCGGCAACGACCTTAAAGAATTTATCCTTAAAGCCCTTAAAGGACTCGGCGTATAAAGAAAAGAGTCGACGGTCGGATTGACGGTCAGCACGACCTCGGAAAGAAGTCCAGCCTTTCCGATCGGCAGGTTCCCTACCGGATCGGTGGGTTTGAACCACGAAAAAATAAAAGAATAAAGGACAAGTACAAGGAACTTCTAGCCTTCGGCAAAGAATCTCGAAGGCTTGCATAAAAGCCCAGCCATTCGGATGAATTTGGGAAGGGGCAACTTGCAGATGATTCAACACCCGCATTTGAAAGTCGGTAAAGGGAAGACGAACTCCCAACCGAGTAATGACATCTTTATAAAATAAAAAGAAGTCGGGATCGTTCCCTTCTCGGGAGGAGCAGATGGGCTCACCCGGGCAGGGAAGGCAGATATGAAAGCCTTCTTGAACCCCGAGGGGGATTAAAGCAAGGTCCTCGAAAGTTAATACCGAGGTGTGTTGTAACACCTCATGGGTGACCCAGGGGAACCTACCTGTTAAAGCAGGGGAAGGAGTTTCTGATCGAGACCCGACCGTAGACTCCTCAGCAGTTCTGGCCCGAGATGAGTCCATAATTACCTACGGTAATAAAAAAGAAAATTATTAGTGAAGTACCTGGAAGAAGAACCGTCAAGGGACTACGAAGAGAAGAGGTCGGACCCGGTAAAGTAGACTCTTCAACAGAAGTCGGCACCCCAGTACTAAAATCTAATCGGGGTGGTGGTGTATTGGTTTCCTTGGGAGGAGGCTTAGGAACCCAGACGGGGTTATGACGACATCGGTCCAGCAGTTCCTCGGCCTATCTATTAAGATCCCTATTGGCTAAATACATGAATTCTTCGATACAGTTTGAACAATGTTCGTATTGAATTTCGAAATTTGGCTCGGGTACAGGGTAAGTTTCAGAATCAATTGAAGGGGCATTACGCGATGGAGCGGAAGCCCTGGGGGGTGCCCTGGACTCAGAGGCAAGTATTGCTGACCTTTGACGCGACGATGACCCCAACCTAGAGGGCCCTAATCTGGAAGGATTATGAGGTTTTGGAACAGGGGCCTTAGAACTGCCTGGGCCAGAGGGAGCCTGAAGCAGGGATTTTCTTTTTTCCTTTTCAGAAAGGGGCAAGCCATAAAGCCAGAATACAGTACGAGGGGAAACCGTTTTGCAGATTTCTTCCTCTTGTTTAGGGGTATATTTCATGATGAATGAGAAAAAGCACAAGAACTGAGAAATGTGGAAGTGAACGAAATGTGCAGAAAAGGTCGATATTTAGGGTTCGTACAGAGTGAGACGAAATATGAGGAACTACAATAATAGTAAATGAAAGAAGGAAGGGAATGAAAGATACTTGGAAAAGAAGAAGGTTGATGGAAGGAGGATCGACAACGAAGAACAAATGATTTCGAAAAGGCACTGGAAGAAGCAAGAACACAGAGATCGCAAAAGATGCAGAAGGGGTGCAAGGAAGATGAAAATGCAGAAAATGTGAAGGCCAAATCGAAATAAAAAGTATTTTAATGAAATGAAACGGAAAGGGTGCATTAAACAAAAAGAGTAACCGCCAGAATTCAAAAGTTATGGATAATAACTGCTGGTTATGGAAGAACGTGGAGGGGGTAAATGCGTCATTGGCGCAAAGAGGAAATGATTAAAGCGTGCAAAGAAAGGACAGAAGTTGACCGACCAGACACGTGGCAGATGGAAACTGGAAGACGTTCCATTCCTCTATATTCATAGCTATTCAGACTGCTTTGAAAAGACAAGAGATAGCTCGACAGTAGCATCGATAAAAAAATGACCGATGGACATTGTCAGAAGGTGGATTATCTCAACAAGGGGCAGATGCGAAGTGTGTCTCAGTTCGGATAAAGATCACCTCGGCTCGGGTTATGATCACCTCGGCTAGGGTTTTGATCACCTCGGATCGGACAATTATTTCCTCGGCTAGCACCTTGGGCACATCGGCTCAGACGAAAATCATCTCGGTTCGGACACCAATTAACCTTGCTTGGGTTCGTCCCAAAAAGCATGGTCGGCTCCATTACTGATACATCTCGGCCACCCAGAGTGCTAGATGACCGGGCTGAGGGGCATCTGTTACGGATAAAAGATAAACATATATTATCTTTTGTCCAACTAATTCAAATAACCAAATCTCTGTTAATATATTATCATAACCACCAGAAAGTAACCACCAGAAGATAGAAGATATGATCATTATCTTCTAGTTATCAATATCTCCACATATCAAGGAAGAAGATATTGAACTCAACCGTCTGTTATCAAAGTCCAGGTAAAACCCTATAAATACAGCCTGAACCATGGTGAAAGGTACACATACAATTCTGACTCTCTCTTTTCATTCACACGGCACACACTGCACCCCAATTGCTTCATGTGTATTGCTGCTGTGATCTTCTTCTTCCTTAAGTTGCTTCAGTTCATAAGCTTCTTAAGAGAGAGAGCCTGATCATATAGAAAACCATCCAACACCACTTGTTGGACATTCTGTTCTCTCCGAGCAGAACACCTTGCAAACCAACTTGATCCAATCCGGTCAAACATGCAAACCAACTCGGCCATACTCACCAGCCATGCAAATACCTTAGAACCTCGGCCTGTATCAGCCCGGCCAGCACTTACCTCGGTACCAGACCACCCCGGCAGGCAACCAACTTGGTCAACACGGCACTCAACATGATTAACTCGGCAATTATACCTTACACTAGCTTGTGCCCAGCTCGGTCTTTAGCAGAATCGGTCATCCATACTCAATGAACCCGGCCACCCCACACTAAACCCAGTAAACCATGCAACCCGGCCATTTCCATCAAAATATACTTCTCGACCTCACCCTTACCGGCCTCCATACTCTTTTGATACCACTATAAATAATCCGGCAATTATATATATATATATATATATATATATAAGTATCCAGTGGTTTCATACAAGTAGGCTACCTTTCGGTTTTTAAATATATTAGGTATAGTATATTTAGATCATGCAGGGTCATGTGAATTTTTCCTCAATTGCAGACCTTTTTGAATATATATAATAGTATATCCACTAGTACCCCTGTGGGATATTTTAGCCAATATATTAATTAAGTAAACTACCCAAGTGAAATTCAACATAATACTATACATATAAATATATATATATATATATACATATATATATATATACACACATATATATATATATATATATATTCAATTCTTAGGTGGTACAATCTTATGAGAACAATATAGGTAAAGTTAATTAATTCATTTTATAAATATATATATATATACATATATATTTATATAAATTTTAATTAAACTGCGAGTAACCTAATAGATTATAATTATTACGGAAATGAAGTAAAATTACTAACCCAGTCTTTGCTACAAATATTGTACTGCCGAAGTCAGTTGATACAGTTTTGTTTATGGATGAAGAGTAATGAAATGTTATCTACCTTGCTCTTTGTAAGAAGAACAATATCTTCCCTATACTATGAATTTTTGTGATATGATTGAGATTGATCCGTGTTTCAAGACCGGACCTATGATTTTATGGGATTGACCCGAGTTTCAAATATTGGAAACCGGGCCTATGATGAGAGATCAGGTGCTAATACATGGAAATTCATGCATGATTAGCGTAAGACAGCCGCAGCATTCCTACATAATGTACTTATGTAGAGGCCATGTGCACCTGTGACCATTGCATTTCATCCCATGCATTCATACATTCATGCATTCATACAGATATATATTGAGCTGTTAAAGTGTCTGATGAATTAGCTTTGTTTTATTTATTAACCTACTAACGTATTTGGTGGTTTAGATTTGCCTACTGAGAAATTTATTTCTCACTAGATTAATTTTATGTTTGATCTTAGATGGTTTCAATCATGATATTTCTTGATGCACTGGACATAGCTTGGTACTTTGATGAAGGCAGCAATTGTTATGTAATCACTATGCAGCCAGTTCTCCGAGCCCACATCTACTTCGGCACCCATTTTCCCATCTCAGTCTTTAATGAAGAATTTAATCCATATGATCCCTTCCTTCAGTTTGCTCCGGTGTATCCGAATCCTACCACGGACCCCATAATAGTGCTTAGCGAAGAAGACAGTAATGGAGACTACGTTTGAAAATGAGGGGTGGAGCACTTTATAAATAAATAAGAATACTAGAATGATGGGATTGTAAATTAAAGCCCGTATGAACTATGTGTAATGATATGCGATGAATGTATTATCTAATGCCTTTTTGTTTTAAATTCTTTTTACTAAATTTCTATTTGATGAATTAATGGATAAAACGAAATAAAATAATTAAGTATATATATAAATAAAATTATGAAGGATGTTACAATATACACTCCCTACATGGCCAGTAAATCTAAAAGCATAGTACACGAAATTGATTTATATCACAACCTTTTATTACTTTATGCATTTTTATAAAATTAATAAATATAATAATTATGGATAAATAGTCATTTTTATCATTGAATGTGTAAAATGCTGACAAATTCGTCCCAAAAGATAGAAATTCAAATTTTAGTCTCCGAAAGTGAAAAAAGTGTGACAAATTCATTCATAAATTAACTTCCATTCGTACCATTAATGAAAGAACTTATGTGGCACATAGAAATGAAAATGTCACAAAAATGATTGTCAACATGGTTATTGAATAAATTAGACCAAAAGTCACTAAATTACCATTCAAGTTGGAGTACTTTTAAAATTAGGTAGGTGTTGTTCAACTTGTGGAGCAGATTAAGAGCAGTTAATCTCATTCTACAAATATATACCATCTAACATACATAACTTGTAACAACAAAAAAAAACAATTAATCATATTTTAAAAAATATGTTACTAGTGTTGTTGTGGTTGCATTTGAGTTACAATGTTTATTAAATTAATTATGTTTATTAATCAATATTATGCTTGAGGGTAAACCCTAGCACAATGGTAAAGTTGTATCTTGGTGACTTATTAGTCATGGATTCAAATTCGAAAACAACATCTGAGTATTGGGGTACATAGTTTTTTTTATAATTTTAATCAATATTATGCTTATTATTATATTTGTTCTAACTTATACTTTTTTTTTTGTTTTTTAAGTATTTATTGTAATGTTATGCTTGCAAACATAAAAAAAAGGGGAAAAATGAAGATTAAATTATACTTTACCCTTAAATAAAATAAAATTTGAGATTTGATAAATTAGTTTAATGGAAACATACTTAATTTTAGTTCAAAAATAATTATTTACATTTTGGTCTAAAAAAATTACTAACATTTTGGTCCAAAAAAAATTAATGACATTTTGTTCAAATGAAAAATTATTAACATTTAACTCCAATCTATTCAGTATGTTGACAATCATTTTTATGACATTTTTGTCCATCTATGCCATATAGGTTCTTTCATTAATAATAGTGAACAAAAATTAATGAATAGGTGAATTTGTTACACTTTTTCACTTTTCGTAATTAAAATTTGAACTTCTATCTTTTAGGGATGAATTTGTGAACGCCATACTCTTTCAGGGACGCAAATGACTATTTATCCTAATAATTATTATCAATTTAATCATTATTTAATAGAAATTAGTTTAACATATATGACTGGTATTTTTATTGGTATTTTTTTTGAATTGGTACTTTTATTGGTTAAATAATTTGTTTAAGACAGTTTCTCTTTTAAAAATTGTTCATAAATTTGTGTTGAGATTTAGCTATCAAAATTAAAGAAATCTAAAAAAGTTGCAAGTCAAACAGGAAAAAGAAAACATTGCAGTCACCATAGAATAAAAAAAAAAAAAGCAATGAATTAATATAGTCAAGTTGACCTTTTTTCAATAAACTCGATCTGCCACTGGGGCTTGACCTGGCTGTAACAAACCAAGAATGTGTCATCATTCGAACAGTAATGTGAATTTAAATTTTATTATATTTGAAGTCTTCTGTTCTTCGTGGTATGTGAACGGAAATAAATTAATCTAAGATCTAAGTATTAACAATTCATGAATAAAATGGTTAAAAAAATATAAACTGAATATAATCACAAATATAAAAAACTAAAAGTGTATTTTAGTTAAATATTTTTACACCACCGATGCATATCAATTAAACTCAACTATTTAAAACTAATAAATAGTTGAAACCAACCTTATAACTCCTTTTTAACACTCTTTTAACCACAAAGTCACCATGTCAGGTAATTAGCACTCATCAAGGGACACATTTTCTGCATTTGAACATAGCAAATGATGCACATTGTCTCGCTTTTTCTTTTTCTTTTTCCCCCTATAATAAATACTTTAAAATTTAAATACACGGTACGGTGTTAGCAATTACGAAGACTATGATATGCCTCAGTGGTGTGAAATATTTTAAAGTTATGGTCTTTGCAACTGCAAATGATACTTCCCTCACTATTAATTATTGGCAATAGATTTCCATTAAGACTCAGGCATTTATCCCTTTATCTCAGCTGTTTTGCAAAGAATATCCGAGAAAGAAAATAGCATCAAAATAACAAATGTGTTTATCTTGTGGCTCATTTTCTATATCTAGCCTACTATCTGAGCACAGTGGTATGACACTTTTTTAGCAGGAGTGAAATAATTTTTTCATATACTAGTACTTTCTCCGTTTTCTTTTATAAGAAAAAAATAACTTATTTTATATTTTTTTAAAAAGTTAGCTTACTTCATTAAATTATATTATTTTAATAAAAATAATTTTTTTTAAAATTGTTCATTGTTGGAACTTGATATTAAGCATAAATTATTCACTATTAAATGAAGAGTATTTTGAATATATATAATCTTATTAAATAAAACAAAAGTAGTCAAAATTTATTTATAAAAAAACAAAAAAAATTATATATATATATATATATATATATATTATAAAAGAGAACAGAGTATTCATTTATCGTGCAATTCTGACCTTGATATTAATTTGGGATCTGTAAATTTTCTCAGTAGTTAATTCTACGTTTCGAAGTTATCACTGAAACCTTGTAATGTGTGAAGGCTTTTTTTATTACAAACTATCTAGAAAACTGTGTTTTAAAATTGACATGACATTTAATTATTCAAAAAGTTTAAGGATTGAAGGGGAAGCATTCAACTTCTAGCCTCCTGGATGAATTCTAATGTAAAGGCATTTCTTTGTTTTTAGTATTCTCTATTGTTTCTCCTGTGGTTTTGAGTTGGTGTTATCATTTATGAAATTGAGATGTTGGTTAAGATTGATTATTATGTAAAATATATATGGTGTGCTTGAAAACTTTATTTTCACAAAAGTTTGTTACCTAGCTAGGATCCATTTATCTGTCTTGTTCACATTTTTTTGGAGTTGCCTGGTTTTTACATTTTTGATGCTTAAGTATGGATAAATTAACAGTTCAAATTGGATCAAATGCATATTAAATCAGGCTAGCTAGTGGATTTTTTCTCCCATTTTCATTCCCTTTGCCTAAATGTTATCCCCTTTGGTCTTTGTGATTTTGTATTTTACAAGATTGTATTTTGCTTCTATTTGTACTGATATATTATATTGCAAATGACGGGGTCTATGAGAATGGTGCCCTACTATTGCACAAAAAATGGTTGATGTAAGTTACATGTTTCATTTATACAAAAAAAAAAAAAAAAAAGAATTTACACATTTTCATGTATTCTCATTTCTCAGGACACTTGTTGAAATAGCTTACTAATACTATTCATTGTACACACAGAAAAAAAATATTAGAAAAAACTTTAGGAATAGGAAGAGGGGAACGTACACACAGAGGAAATGGATTACTCTCACACACATTCATATGCACTTGCAAATGGATCCACTCTAAGAGAGAAAGGAAATGGATCTACTTACATAAACACACGTAGATCAAGAGACACAAGAATCGGATCATACAGAGGAAATGGATCCACACACGGGATGGATCCACTTAGTTATAGTAAGTCTTGCTAAAAGTTTAGTATTACTTCACTTGATAATAAATTTTAAAATATGAATGAAAGTATGAAACATGTGCACATTAATTAATTACTTCACTAAGACATTAACAATTGAAATAAAACACAACGCACAACGACTTACAAATTTAATTCACTTAATTAGGATTCTTTAAAAATATATATATTGTTCTGCTCAAAGAGAACAAAAATGTCCAACAAGTAGTGTTGGATGTTTTTATGTGGGATCAAGCTCTCTCTCTTTCTTAAGAAACTTATGAAACTGAAGCAACTTAAGGAAGAAGAAGATCACAACAGCAAAACTCACAGCGCAATTGGTGTGCGGTGTGTGCCGTGTGAATGGAAAAAGAGAGTCAGAATTGTGTGTACCTTTCACCATAGTCTGTCTTGTATTTATAGGATTTTACCTGGACTTTGATAACAGGCGGTTGAGCTTAATATCTTCTTTCTTGATATGTGGAGATATTGATAACTAGAAGATAATGATCATATCTTCTATCTTCTGGTGGTTACCTTCTGGTGGTTATGATAATATATTAACAGAGATTTGAATATTTGAATTAGTCGGGCAAAAGATAATATATGTTTATCTTTTATCCGTAACAGATGCCCCTCAGCCCGGTCATCTAGCACTCTGGGTGGCCGGGATGTATCAGTAATGGAGCCGACCATGCTTTTTAGGAAGAACCCGAGCAAGGTTAGTTGGTGTACGAACTCAGATTATTATCATCCAGACCGATGTGTCCCAGGTTCGAGCCGAGGTAATCAAGACCCGAGCCGACGTGATCAAGACCCGAGCCGAGGTGATCATTATCCGAGCCGGGACATATTTCGCATCTACCCCTTGTCAAGATAATCCACCTTCTGACAATGTCCACTGGTCATTTCTCATCGACGCTAATGCCGAGCTATCTCTTGTCTTTTCAAAGCAGCCTAGACAGCTACGAACATAGAGGAATAGAACGTCTTCTGTTCCTCAGCCGTCACGTGTCTTGTCATTCAGCCTTTGTCCTTTCTTTGCACGTTTCAATCATTTCCTTTCTATGCTAATGACATCTTTGCCCCTTCCACGTTCTTCCATAACCAGCAGTTATTATCCATGACTTTTGAATTCTGGCGGTTACTCTTTTTGTTTAATGCGCCCCTTCTTCATTTCATTTCATTAAAATACTTTTATTTCGATTTGGCCTTTACATCTTCTGCATTTTCATCTTCCATGCGCCCCTTCTGCATCTTTTGCGACCTCTGCGTTCTTGCTTCTTCCAGTGCCTTTTCGGAATCATTTGTTCCTCGCTGTCGATCCTCCTTCCATCAACCTTCTTCTTTTCCAGGTATCTTTCATTCACTTTCTTCTTTCATTTACTATTATTGTAATTCCTTATATTTCATCTTACTCTGCACGAACCCTAAGTGTCGACCTTTTCCGCACATTTCTTTCACTTCCACATTTCCCAGTTCTTGTGCTTTTTCCCCATTCATCATGAAATACACCCCTGAACAAGAAGAAGAAATCCGCAAAACGGTTTCCCCTCGTGTTGCATTCTGGCTTTATGGCTTGCCCCTTTCTGAGGAAAGTCCCTGCTTCGGACTCCTTCTGGCCCAGGCAGTTCCAAGGCCCCTATTCCAAAACCTCCTAATCCTTCCAGATTAGGGCCCTCTAGGTTGGGGTCATCGTCGCGTCAAAGGTCAGCAATACTTGCCTCCGAGTCCAGGGCACCCCCCAGGGCTTCCGCTCCTTCGAGTAATGCCCCTTCAATTGATTCTAAAACTTACCCTATACCCGAGCCAAATTTTGAAATTCAATATGAACACTGTTCAAAATGTATTGAGGAATTCATGTATTTAGCCAATAGGGATCTTAATAGACAGGCCGAAGAACTGCTGGACCGATGTCGTCATAACCCCATCAGGGTTCCTAAGCCTCCTCCCAAGGAAACCAATACACCACCACCCCGATCAGATTTTAGTACTGCGGTGCCGACTTCTGTTGAAGAGTCTACGCTACCAGCTCCGACCTCTTCTCACCCTAGCCCATTGACGGTTCTTCTTCCAGGTACTTCACTAATAATTTTCTTTTTTATTGCCGTAGGTAATTATGGATTCATCTCGGGCCAGAACTGCTGAGGAATCCGCGACCGGGTCTCGATCTGAAACTCCTTCCCCTGCTTTAACAGGTAGGTTCCCCTGGGTCACCCATGAGGTGTTACAACAAACCTCGGTATTAGATTCCGAGGACCTTGCTTTGATCCCCCTCGGGGTTCAAGAAGGCTTTCATATCTGCCTTCCTCGCCCGGGTGAGCCCATCTGCTCCTCTCGAGAAGGGAACGATCCTGACTTTTTTTTATTTTATAAAGATGTCATTACTCGGTTGGGAGTTCGTCTTCCCTTTACCGACTTTCAAATGCGGGTGTTGGATCCTCTGTAAGTTGCCCCTTCCCAAATTCATCCGAACGGCTGGGCCTTTACGCAAGCCTTCGAAATTCTTTGCCGAAGGCTAGAGATTCCTTGCACTTGTCCTTTATTCTTTTATTTTTTTATGGTTCAAACCAACCGATCCGGTAGGGAACCTGTCGACCGGAAAGGCTGGACTTCTTTCCGAGGTCGTGCTGACCGTCACTCCGACCGTCGACTTTTTTCCTTATACGCTGAGTCCTTCAAGGACTTTAAGGATAAATTCTTTAAGGTCGTTGCCGAGCATGGCCAACATTCTTTTTTCTTTAACTCAATTGATTCTTCCTTGGAATCTTGGAAGTTTACATTATATTGGTCTTCCGCTCACCATGACCTTCCTTCCGCCTTTTATCGAACCGACGAGACTCGACTGTCGGATTCTGATGCCACTTCTGCAGCTCGAATAATGTCATACAAAGAGTCGGGATGCTTGGCCCCCATAGCTTCTTATATTCAGTGTGGTCAGTTTAGATTTCTTTCATAGATAAAACTGAATACTTAACTTCTTTTATTGCTAATCTTTTGATGTCTGTGCAGCGGTTGAAATTAACTCTTGCCCAATACCAAGACCCGCTCACCTCTTGGCCCTCAAATCCTGGAAAAAGCGAAAGCTGACCGGGGGAACCAGTAGGGCCGTTACCACTGATGCTGACCCGGCCCCGATTCCTATCGAGCCCGCTGTGGAGGCTCCAGTTCCTCCACTTCCTTCTCCTGCAGCCGAGGCGCCCATCATCATTCCCGATGAGCCCACAGGCAACATTGCTCCTGATGCCCCAGCCCCGATTGATGCTCCTTCCTCGGTGCTTGAGCCTTCCGAGGAGCACATTCAGTTATCTCCCCGGTCTCTTTGGAATCATGGGGTTACTCGGGAATTTTTAGAAGTAGCTCGGGCACCCAAGAGTTATTCCGACTTGGTGCCCTTTTCTGCTCCAGAGTTGGATGAGCTGAGCTCAATGGAGCTGACATGCTTGAAGACCACCACCTTGCTTAGAAGCTTCGCATCTTTAAACAAAAAGGCTTGCAAGGTGGCTGCCGAGCTTGAAGCTTCTGAGAGTGAGACTCGACGGCTTCAACAGGAGCTGGACCTTGCTCGGGAAAATGCTGCCGCTTCAATCAAAGAAGTGGAAATATCCCAAGCGAAGGCCAAAGAGGCTCAAGAGTCGGTGGCCAAGCTGACTGCCGACTTCGAGGCTACCCGGGCCCAGCTGGAGACTTCTCGGGCAGAGGCTAAATCTTCCTGGGCTGTTGTGGCCCAATTGGAAGAGAGTGTGGCCGTCCACCGGGATCGAGCCGTCGAAGCTCTTGATCAGTGTAAGCATTTGATGGAAGTTAATGAAAAGAAAATCAAGCAAGCGGATGACACCTTCCAGGAGGTTATGTTTGTTCAGTCACAGCTTGCTCGATCCACTGAGGCTTCCTTCAACAATGCACTGGATCAGGTCCGCTTCCTCAATCCCGGCATCCAGCTGAATACCGAGGGTATGCACTTCAAATCTTATGTCGGGAATGGTCAATTGCAGGCTATTTCCGATAGTGAAGAGGAAGAACCGAGCTCAACGGACATTCCCGAAGAGAATCCAGGTCAAAGTGGCGGCGGGAACTGAAGGGCCAGAATGCCGGTTGTGTTTGTATTTGCTTTATTTTCTGAACAATTGTTGAATACTTTGCATAATTTTCTTAAGTATTTCTAGTCGGCTTTTATCAGCTACGATTTGCCGCTTTTATTTCTTCCGTATAACGGCTCCAACGGCCCAGTACTTTTTACCCTGACTCGTCGATCGGGATTTAAATACTTTACTTCCGTATGCTGGCTTCTATGGCCAAGTACTCTTTACCCTGACTCGTCAGTCGGGATTTTAAATATTTCATTTCGGCTTCTATGGCCGAGTATGTATTTTTTAACCCGAATCTTTGGTCGGCGTTAAATATAATTGTGGGATCATGTTCCCGTCTTAGCAACTGTTATATATTCGTAATGTTAACCCGTAGATGTAATTCTTTCGGAAAATCCGATGATTCACCCGTGATTAAATAGTTAGTCGGCGTGATTAGGACCGAGTTAATATAAAACAACGACTAAGCGCTCAAAGTTTGTGCACAAAAATGTTCCTTACATTAAGGATTTTATTAATAATCTCCGAAGATTTACATAAGTTCATGATCTCAATGACAGACTTGCGCGAGTTTTATATTCCCGGTTCACATAATCGACTAATGAAAAACACATGAAAATTTTTCCGGTGATTCCGACTAAGGGAAATCCCAGTTACTCCCATGATCCCTATGACGGGCTTGACAGCCAATTAAAGGGAAACACATGGTGCCCATGATTCCGATGACGGACTTAAAGCCAACTAAAGGGAAACACATGGTGGAGTTCCATGATCCCAATGACTGACTAAAAGCCAACTAAAGGAAAACACATGGACTTTCTCGGCTGCACATTGTCAGCTATAGTATTTCTTTAACTTGTCCGCGTTCCAAGTCCGTTTGACTTGCTTGCCGTCCAAGGTTTCCAACAAGTATGCTCCTTGCCCAAGATTTTGGACAACTCGGTACGGTCCTTCCCAGTTTGCTGCTAGCTTCCCATCTTGGGCATTCTTATTTCTGATGTCTGCTCGGCGTAACACGAGGTCGTCTTTTTCGAAAGACCTCGGTCTCACTCTTTTATTGAATCTTTGGGCCAATTTGTCCTTTTGATGTAGATATCGGCAATGGGCGGCCGTGCGGACTTCTTCTATTAACTCCAGCTCGGCAGCAAGTGCAGCATCATTATCGTTCTCCTGAGATATATGCTGCCTCCTCCAAGATGATTGGCCGATCTCTACAGGAATCATGGCTTCACAGCCATAAGTCATCTTGAATGGGGTTTCTCCGGTGGTCGTTTGGGCTGTAGTTCTGTAAGCCCAAAGCACATAATAAAGTTGCTCGACCCAGTTCGGGCAGGCGTCATGCATTCTCTTCTTTAGCCCATCAAGGATGACTTTATTCGCTGCCTCTGCTTGGCCGTTGGATTGCGGGTGCTCTACTGAGGCGAAGTGGTGCTTGATTTGGAAGCCGGTCATCATTGCTTTAAACGTACCGTCGACAAATTGTGTCCTATTATCGGTAACAATTTCTGCCGGGATTCCAAACCTCGCTATTATGCTCCGTTCCAAGAACTTTTGAACTCGGGTCGAGGTGATGGCAGATAACGGCTCGGCCTCAATCCACTTGGTAAAGTAGTCAACGGCCACTATTAGCCATCTCATTTGACCTTCCGTAGCCTTAAACGGCCCCAGGAGATCCATGCCCCATTTGTAAAATGGTCACGGAGCAGTGATCAAGCTGAGCTCGGACGGGGGGACCCATACTATTTTCGCATGCTTCTGGCAACTATCACACTTGTTGACATGTTCTGCTGCGTCCGCCTTCATGGTCGGCCAAAAATACCCTACGCGAAGAGCCTTTAGTGCCAAAGCTCTTGCCCCCATGTGTTGTCCGTTGATCCCTTCGTGTATTTCCGAGAGCACATACTCAGCTTGGTCTGAGCTTAAACACAACAATAGTGAAGTATGTAGACCACGGCGGTATAGTTCACCGTCAAGGATTACATACATCGCAGCCTCTCGGGTCAATCTTTTTGCCTCTAGCTCCTCCTCTGGGATGACTCCTTGCTCCAAGTAATTAATTATGGGCCTCCTCCAGTCCTCAGCGACCAGTATGACCATGACGCACGTCGGCTGGGCAAGCTCCTGTTGTATAACCGTCCTGTGATTCCCCGCTCCTTTCGTACTAGCCAACTTTGATAGTATGCCGGCTCGGGCATTTTCCTCCCTTGGAATGTGCGCGACCACTACTTTATCAAAGTCCGCCATCATCTCCTTTACTTTAGCTAGATACTTGGCTAGTAAAGGGCCTTTGGTTTGATATCTCCCCTCGATCTGCGCGGAAACCAGTTGCGAGTCAGTGAAGACGTTGACCCTTGGCGCTGCCTGCTCCTTGACTAGCTTTAGCCCGGCGATCAAAGCTTCATATTCCGCTTGATTATTAGAAGTCGGAAAATTAAGCTGCAATGATTGTTCCAGAGATACACCGTCGGGGTTTTCGACGATGATCCCGACTCCACTTCCCTTCGCATTGGACGAACCGTCAACATAAACTTTCCACACCTTATCCTTCTGTTGAGCGGCTGATGTCGGGGTCAGTTCTACTATGAAGTCTGCCAAAGCTTGTGACTTAATGGCATGTCAGGTCTCATACTGAATGTCAAACTCGGATAGCTGAATGGCCCAGTTCATCATTCTCCCTGCTAAATCCGGTTTGTGCAACACCTGTCGGATGGGCTGATTTGTTCGTACAACGATGGTGTGGCTCTGAAAGTATGGACGAAGCCTCTTTGCTGTGGTGAGCAGAGCAAAAGCCACCTTCTCGAGCTTCTGGTATCTTAGCTTCGAGCTCTTGAGAGCTCGGCTCACAAAATATATCGGCGACTGTGACTTGCCCACTTCTCTGACCAGTATGGCGCTAATGGCTTCTTCGCCGACTGAGAGGTACAGGACGAGCGTTTCTCCTGGCTCGGGCTTTGACAATACTGGAGGTGAAGCTAAGCACGTCTTAATCTGTTGAAATGCCTCCTCACATGCCGAGTTCCGGCCTATACTTGCTTCTTTCTTCAATAGCTTGAAGAAAGGAAGAGCCTTCTCCGCGGACCTCGGAAGGAACCGGGTTAAGGCCGCCATCCTCCCCGTCAATTGCTGGACCTCCTTCTTGTTGGTCGGAAATTGCATATCCAGGACGGCCTTGCATTTATCCGGGTTCGCCTCTATTCCCCTGTGGGTCAGCATGAAACCCAGGAATTTCCCGGCTCTTACCCTAAATGCACACTTTAGTAGGTTCAGCCGTATGCTGTGCTGCCTCAGTTTCTGGAAGGTTTCTTCCAAATCCTGGATGTGGTCCCCGGCCGCCGATGTCTTGCTGATCATATCGTTGATGTATACTTCAATATTGCGCCCGATTTGATCCGAGAAAACCTTATTCATCATCCGCTGGTAGGTCGCCCCGACATTTTTCAAACCGAAAGGCATGACGTCATAACAGTAATTGGCATCAATACCTCGGAATGTCGTCTTCTCTCTATCGTCTGGATGCATGGGAATCTGGTTATACCCAGAGTAAGCATCCATAAATGATAGCAATTGGAAACCGGCCGAGCTATCTACAAGCTGATCGATACTCGGCATTGGATACAAATCCTTAGGACAAACTTTGTTCAGGTCTGTGTAGTCGACACAGACCCACCACTTCCCGTTGGATTTCTTCACCATGACCACGTTGGAAAGCCATGTCATATACTGTATTTCTCTTATAAATCCGGCCTCCAGCAGTTCTCCAATATGCTTCGTCAGAGCTTGTTTCCTATCCCGGCCAAGCTTCCTGTTCTTCTGTTCTATTAGCTTAGAGCCGGGATATATTGCCAATTTGTGGCAACAGAAGGTGAGCTTAATCCCAGGTATCTCGGATGCCTTCCAAGCAAAGACATCCTGATTTTCCCTCAGACATTGAATTAACCTGCCCTTGGTTTCTGGGTCACATTGCTTGCCCACCTTCGTAATTTGTTCCGAGGAACCGCCGATCTGGACATCTTCGAGCTCGTCCACCGGCTCTGGTCTCCATTCCTCAACATCCCGTAGATCCAACTCTACTAGATTAACCGGCTTCCGGGATGGATGTGCCTCGGCCCTGGATCCTCGCTGCTCTCCTTGCCGAATTCGAGGTAGGGATGATGGGCCACCCTCCGTTTCCCTGATCGTGTTGTAGTAACACTGCCGGGATTCTCTTTGGTCTCCGCAAATTGTAATGACTTTGCCGAGGTGCCCTATCATCTTCATCTTTTGACGCTTGGTGGACATCAGGATGTCCCACTTGTGGAGTATGGGTCTGCCCAAAATAATGTTATATGGGGACGGAAATTCACCGACGGTGAACGTCACCCTTTCCGACTTGAAGCTCTCCTTCGTTCCCAGTGTTAGCTAGAGATCGATGGCCCCCTTTAAGTCGGTGCCTTCTCCGTTGAAACCGTACAACATGGTTTGGCACAGCCTCAGGTCTTCCTCCTTCAAATTCATCTTTTTGAAGGCGCTCCAGTTAATGATGTCGGCCGAACTACCGTTGTCAATAAATATCCTTTTGACCCTGAAATTGGCTACAGTTCCTGTTATGACGAGACCGTCTTCATGCCCGGGTACCACTCCCTTCAGGTCTTCCTCGGTAAAATAAATCAGCGGGGGTGCGTCTTTCTTGCTATTCCCACCGCTGTTTTCCTTGAACTTTGGCCTATCCCTTACTGACATTACCTCCTTGAGGTATTTCTTTCGCTGATTGGCCGTGTCACCTCCTCTTCCCATTCCTCCTGTGATGACGTTGCATTCGAACTCGGGTTTTGGGAACTCCTCGTCCTTCTTGCTTTTCTTATCATCTCGCGGTTTATTTTCCTGCTGGGCTTTTCTCTTGGCTTGGTGCCCCTGGGTTCGAATTACGTATTGGCGCAACTTGCCTTCCCGCACGAACCTTTCTATTGCATCTCGGAGCTCCCATCACTGGTCGGTCGTATGTCCCGGTCCATTGTGAAAATCATAATACCGAGAGTAATCCATCCCTTCTCTCCGCACTATGGGAGGAGGTCGGTCGACTTTCCTCATCTCCGTGAAAGCCACCTCCTTCCAAATTTGACCACGCGTGGCATTCAGTGGAGCATATCTGTCGAACTTCAGCTCATATCTCCCGGGCCTGGAACGAGGGTCGAGGATGCCTCTTGGAGGTCGGCCTGTCGGGGTGTTCGACAGATGTCGGCTGGACTGTCCAACTTAGAAATTTTCCTGACGTCGGTTTCGTGGTGAGGAGGGTTTTTTATTTTCCCTCGGTGCCGAGTTGGCGATCTCCATTTGCTCCAACTCCAAATACTTTTTGGATCGGACCCTAAATTCGTTTAGGGTTTTCACAGGATCCTTATAGATTGACTTAGCAAGTCCGGAAGACCCGTTGAGCCCGGCCGACAGAAGGTGAACATGGACTTTTTCCTCCAAACCTTGCACTTGCAATGCGGCTTCCTTGAATCGGTCCAAATAACTCTACAATGTCTCCCCATTCTGCTAGCGTATCTTTCCCAAATCAAACTCAGATTTCGACTGCTTCTTGCTTGTTGCGAAATTCAGCAAGAACTTCTGGCCGAAATCCTCAAAACTGTGAATGGTCCTCGGCAGCAATGAATGGAACCAGGTCTGGGCGACCACGGTTAAGGTGGTAGCAAAGATCCGAGATATGATGGGTTCGTCAATTCCACGAACACACATCTGTATATCGAACTCGTCGATATGTACCTGTGGATCTTGGCTCCCGTCATATTTGGACAAGAAGGAGCCGTCGAAATCCTCCAGAAACTGGGCGTCCACTATGCGATCGACAAATGGACTGTTATTTTGATGACCCCAGCGATATTTCCTTCGATATGCACCGTCGCCTTGGCCAGGGTGACGGGTGACCTCTCCTGTCGGCCTCCCCTCCATGACGTATTTTGTTGTCATGGCTGAGGACAAGCGAAGTGCCTAGTGTTGTGAACGAGACGCTCTTCCCTGCTTGGAATGGTCAACGGGGTCTCTATGGTCGGTTCCCGCCGTGCGGGCCGACGTCTCGGGTCTCTGCCTCCTGGTTGTTGCATGAGGCTGGTCGGTTTCTGCGTGGTCTTCCATGTGGTCGGCATTTCGTCGACGTTCCTCTTCTCGCCTTCTGTTACTGCGTTCCTCCAACTGGACAATCAGCTGCTGGATGTCTTCCTGACGTTGGAGTTCATAACGCTTCTCCAGATTCTCCATTCGAGCCAACAAGGACTGGAGAGCATTCTGAATGAAACGCTGAGACGCTTCAGGGTTTTCTTGCGCAGTCGGTGGTGTGTTGGCCGGCGCATGTGTTGCAGGTCCCGTACGAGATGAAGCCGTGTGGGACAACGCGTCCTCTACCACCACATTCTCCGGATTCGGATTCCTGGGTGGTTCTTCACGTCTGGCGTTTTGGTGTCTTCTGGTATTAGCCATTAAGAGTTGGTGTCTTCTGGTGTTGGATGTTTTTATGTAGGATCAGGCTCTCTCTCTCTTAAGAAGCTTATGAAACTGAAAAAACTTAAAGAAGAAGAAGATCACAGCAGCAAAACTCACAGCGCAATTGGTGTGCGGTGTGTGCCGTGTGAATGGAAAGAGAGAGTCAGAATTGTGTGTACCTTTCATCATAGTCTGTGTTGTATTTATAGGATTTTACCTGGACTTTGATAACAGACGGTTGAGCTCAATATCTTCTTCCTTGATATGTGGAGATATTGATAACTAGAAGATAATGATCATATCTTCTATCTTCTGGTGGTTACCTTCTGGTGGTTATGATAATATATTAACAGAGATTTGAATATTTGAATTAGTCGGGCAAAAGATAATATATGTTTATCTTTTATCCGTAACATATAATATATATATATATATATATAATTAGGATTCTTTAAAAATATATAATATATATATATATACACACACACTAACTAGATACAACTATCTGGAAGTGTTCACGAACCAAAAAAAAAAAAACTGGACGTGAATATTTATGTTTATGTTTAGATAAAGTGATTATTAATAAGTATATGATTTTATCTATACTTATTTAAATCCTAAAATATATATTATGCATTATTTAATTTGCATCTATATATAATATATATCATTCATCGTAATAATTGTAAATTTATGCATAAATATATTAATTGGGAACCAACATATGATATATGATATTAGTTGATTGATAATTATATCTCTTAAACATGGGACAAAATGTTTGATCATTATTAGGTTTGATTGTACAGAAGAACAAATCATTTATTGTTGGAAGAGGTCAAGAGGTTTGTCTTTAAATAGATTGCAGTACTTTAAGGGATTAGTCTCTAATTTTCATATGAGACAACGAAATGTAGTCAAAAACTAATTAATTAATTGATTCATAAATTTTTAATTTATAAAAAAACCTTATTTTTATGAAAAGTATCGACAAAATTATTGTTTATCATTAAAAACATTCAATAATTATATTTTGCATGTTTAAAGATTGAATAAGTAAATATATTAAAAAGGAAATCACAATTTTCCTTGCAATCCTTGCATATTTAGTCATGAAATTAATGGCAAAATAACATAGAAAGAAAATGTTCAATCCATTTGCTAATGTTTTCGCTGGTAGACGTGGATCTTTCAAAGAGCAACTTATTTTATAGGGTAAAGTATGTAAAAATAAGAAATACAGAAAAAGTTGGATAATTTCAACCCGCAAGATACCAGAACTTTGAGTGATTCAATTACATTTTTTTTATATATAAAAAAAAGATAAGTAAAGGTAAACCAACAAGGGTTCACATCTCAATTATATATGTTTGACACTCCAAGCTGCACCTAGCAATTCACCCAGAAATACATGGATGAATAAATGAGAACAAAATACAGGGAAAGGACAAACAAGGAAACCCGGCATATAAGAACTTATAGGAAGGAAATTAAACCCAAACAACATCTTAGATACAAGAAAGAGTTTCAATATAGTTAAGATCTCAATTGGGAACCATATATTTTAGGATAAATTTTTATGTGCATAAGAGGGATTGAAGTCGCAGTATAGTTAAGAAATTATCCTCTTTTTTTTTTAAGAAAAAAAAATCATCAACAAAGAAATTTTTAAGCATTATACGTAAATTTGTCTTGCTCGTTGGCCATCAAAATTAAAGAAAGCGAAATACTAGGTAAGTCAATGAGAAAAAAATACAAAAATGACTTGTTAAAGTGTTTGTCATTGGCTTGCCAGGTCTATTTTTTAAAAAATTATTGAGTTAAACCATTGATTCGTTGTTGGAGCGACAACCATCTCATATGAAAAAAATCATATTTTTCTCAATAATATTTTTGTCATTTGATTCAATAAGGCTTCATTAGATAGGAACATATTTGATAAATATTATAATTAATAGCCTTGACACAAACGAAGAGAAGATCGAGGCGTGGGAACGGACATAAATTTAGGATCTAATGCTACCTATCATATGCATTCACAGTCACACAGTCACACACCCCATCCTTTGATAGCGGTAGATGCGAATTAATTCATTAATAAAATAATATTTTAGTCATTTAAATTTGAATAATTTTTTAATCCTTAAAATTTACAAAATATTATTTAAAGTCCTTACGTATAATCTCAACAACACATAAAATAAAAAAATTTATAATTTATAAGAATTTTGACTATCAAAATTTAAATTTTTATTTAATATTTTAAAGTATAATGTTTTCCTATTAAACTGAATCACGTCAGTAAAAAAATTACAAATTTATTAAATGCTTTAAATATTGCTTTAGTTTTATCATTGATTTGATAGTTTTTAACCATCTGAAAATTATACTTTATAATATAAAATAGAAAATTAAATTATAATTGTAAAAAATTATCATAAATTATAATTTCTTAGTTTTTTATACTCATATAAAATTTTTAAAAAAACAACTTTAATTTTAGAGTAATAAAAATAAAATGACTCAAAATTGAAGTAATAAAATTATATAAAATAGAAGCCGTCTAGCACTGCTCCCACACAAACACAACACCTTCACTCCTACTTCAGATCTGCTTGCAGCAAACCACCACCGACCCTCCTCCTCGCCGTTCTTCATCAGATCTCATTGCGACCAACATCGATAGTGTGTCCAGATTTTTTTATTTCGGTATTCACACACACCATCCTTTGATACATGCCAATTTATTACTTAAGTCATTAATAAAATAATTTGTGAGATATATAGATTTATGTGTTGTTGTATCCTGAATTAATTAATCTATATATATACGGGTATTGTGAGTTCTCAGTTGTGCAATTAAATTTCAACCTTAATCTTTCTGAGTTTAGTGTATTTGATTAAGGTGTTAATAACTTAGCATACGTAAATCATGGAAGAACTGAGAATTAATATGCAATTCCCAAGTCCAGATGCAGCTTCAGATCTCATTGCGACCAACACTGATAGTGTGTCCAGATTTTTTTATTTCGGTATTCACACACATAAGATAGTCAAGTTGACCTTTTAATAAACTCGATCTGCCACTGGGGCTTGGCCTGGCTGTCACAAACCAAGAGTGTGTCATCATTCGAACAGTAATATTGTTAATTTAAATTTTACTATATTTGAAGTCTCCCGTTCTTCGCGGTGTGTGAACGGAAATAAATTAATCTAGGATCTAAGCATTAACAGTTCATGAATAAAATGGTTAAAAGAACTGACTTCATGTCAACAAAGAGTTATATATATGCACCCAATAATGCTTAACAACCATTTACTTTCATACACAATTACCATCCTTTGACAATGGTACGTAGATGCAAATTAATTATTTAATTCATTAATAAAATAATTTATAGCCAGACGCATCACAAATTACTTAAATTTATATATAGGTATTGCAGGTTTACATCTGTTTAGATACATTACTGATATCACTAATTTGATATCTCACAGGTCCTCTCTCTCACACACACTGGTGCACTCACACAAACACAAACACACACAAATTTACTGGGGGCGAAAACTCTCTTTGCATTGATAATAGTCTGCCAAAGCCACACTGATCCCTTTACATAATATGCTATTTATAAGCATTTGAAATAACCTAAACAATTCAAATTTTAAATCTAAATAATATCTTTCCTAATATCTTTCTATAATATCTCTCTCCATATCTTATCTTTCCTCATATCTTTTCTACCCATATCTTTCACATATTACTCCTTTTAAAATTCAAACTACGTAACAATATTTATTTAAACGTTTATCCTAACAATTACAACCTTAATATTCCTGGGATTAGTGTATTTGATTAAGGTGTTAATAACTTAGCATACGTAAATCATGGAAGAACTGAGAATTAATATGCAATTCCCAAGTCCAGATGCAGCTTCAGATCTCATTGCGACCAACACTGATAGTGTGTCCAGATTTTTTTATTTCGGTATTCACACACATAAGATAGTCAAGTTGACCTTTTAATAAACTCGATCTGCCACTGGGGCTTGGCCTGGCTGTCACAAACCAAGAGTGTGTCATCATTCGAACAGTAATATTGTTAATTTAAATTTTACTATATTTGAAGTCTCCCGTTCTTCGCGGTGTGTGAACGGAAATAAATTAATCTAGGATCTAAGCATTAACAGTTCATGAATAAAATGGTTAAAAGAACTGACTTCATGTCAACAAAGAGTTATATATATGCACCCAATAATGCTTAACAACCATTTACTTTCATACACAATTACCATCCTTTGACAATGGTACGTAGATGCAAAT
Source organism: Glycine tomentella (assembly GCA_007407185.1). Lineage (NCBI taxonomy): Eukaryota > Viridiplantae > Streptophyta > Magnoliopsida > Fabales > Fabaceae > Glycine > Glycine tomentella. The sequence goes on along the minus strand of PYAF01000449.1, from coordinate 2,191,770 downwards.
TAATTATTTAATTCATTAATAAAATAATTTATAGCCAGACGCATCACAAATTACTTAAATTTATATATAGGTATTGCAGGTTTACATCTGTTTAGATACATTACTGATATCACTAATTTGATATCTCACAGGTCCTCTCTCTCACACACACTGGTGCACTCACACAAACACAAACACACACAAATTTACTGGGGGCGAAAACTCTCTTTGCATTGATAATAGTCTGCCAAAGCCACACTGATCCCTTTACATAATATGCTATTTATAAGCATTTGAAATAACCTAAACAATTCAAATTTTAAATCTAAATAATATCTTTCCTAATATCTTTCTATAATATCTCTCTCCATATCTTATCTTTCCTCATATCTTTTCTACCCATATCTTTCACATATTACTCCTTTTAAAATTCAAACTACGTAACAATATTTATTTAAACGTTTATCCTAACAATTACAACCTTAATATTCCTGGGATTAGTGTATTTGATTAAGGCCTTAATTAATCAATTAACATATATTTAGTTAGGAGTCGAACTCAATACCTCTAGTCAATTGATTGAGGTACTACCTAAAATCATGAATCATGTGCGAATTCCTATCGACCCAGATGATGCAAGTTGGAAAGAGAGATGCAGCAAGAGGATGAAGGAATTGGAGAATAGACAATTCCCAAGTCAAAATGCAGCATCACAACCAGTACTGATGCATAAGGAGCTTGTTGAGAAGAGAAAAGTTATGACGTCTGAGTTTTATCAAGCTGTTGAAAAAGGAGACGTGGAAAACTTCGTCGACGCGTTGCAGCGAACATGTGATGGAAGGAGAACACCCTTGCATGCTATTTTCGATCAAGTTACCTGCGCAGGTGATTCATTGCTTCATATGGCAGCAGATCATAAGGGGAGAGAAAAGATCGCGGAGTTGATTTGTGATCACATTCCTGAGCTTCTTATTCGGAGAAACATAAGAGGAGATACTCCACTTCATGTTGCTGTTAGGTCCAAGAACTCTACTATAGTCAAGTTAATTCTCTCCCATTATGCTAGAAAGAAGACAAAACATGATGGGATGAGAGATAGAGAGATAACAAGAGAAACAAATAAGTATGAGAACACTCCTTTGCATGAGGCTGTCTACAGTGGAGATGTTGGTGTAGTAAAGGAGATTTTACTTGCAGATAACGATGTGGTTCATTATTTGAACAAGTCAAAGCGATCACCACTGTATATTTCAGTGGTAAATGCGAAGAATGATGATGTGCAAATTCTGAATCTTCTATTGAAAATTCCATTTCCTGCGGATCTTCCAGAGTGCCTTGGAAACTCTCCACTTCATGCAGCCCTGTTAGAACGGAAGCCTGGTATGTAGCATTCTCTTACACCAGATTATTTTTTCGACACTAATGTCTATATTTAAGATTTATGGTTAAAAAAAAAATTGGATCTATCATTTTATTTTTTAGTTTCAGTTTAGTATCTTAAGTTTTTTTTTAAAATATTTTGGTGACTTGACTCGTATTGAAGATAATTTGAATGGGACACAAATTGCATATAAAGCTGGCGAATTATCTGTATTTTTGGGTGCACCACTTTTTTACTGATGAGAATTGAACTTAATTAGAAATTAAATTGCACAAAAAGCTTCAGAATTATCCAAAGAGTTAAAGTTTTCCTATTTGACCAAAATAGTTATTTCGTCAAATTCTTTACAACTTGTATTAATTTTAACTAAAATCACATTTTTTCATAATTTGACAAAACAAAAACAATTTGGTGTAACATATACTTTAAGGATTAAAATAAAACTTTTAAAACTTAAGGGTCAAACTAAAACTAAAAATTAAAATAAGGGACAAAATTGTATTTTCACTTTTAATTAATATAACACTTATTTCAAACTATATTTATATTTATATTTTATTCTCTGTAAAAAAAAATGAAACTGGTTTGTTAGCTTACGCTATAGGCATCTCTTTTGTTAGAGTCTGTTAGTTGTCTTTATGTTTCTCAGGTAGTTTGAACATGCAAGTTGATTTTATTATTCACAATTTGGGTGAGGTAAAACTACTAGCATAAATATATGTCGGTCTAAATGTAGGTTTTTATGGCTTATTCTGCGTAAGTTTTGGGTTGAATAGGATGAGGTCTGTGCATGCAAAGTTTTCTTAAAGAATAAAATTTGTTATTTTTTGTTTATTTTACTATTTTTTTAATCTTTTATTTCATTCCTATGTGTGTGTGTGTTTTTTAATTAACTATATGACCCAACTTACTAATTTTCGGGTCAAGGAGATGAACATGCACTACTACAGCAGCCACTTTTAACGTCGTCTCTTCTAAGTCGGTTGTAAGAAAACCGACTTGGTAGGTAGGTCAGTGGCAATTTTGTAAATAATTGAATTGATTTTGCATTTCGAAGTCGGTCCTCTACATAGTCGGTTTCTATAATAACCGACTTTGAAATATTTACATATTTTTTTTAAAAAAAAATTTAACTTCATTTTTGTTTTTTTTTTGAATTATTATATTCAAAGTCGGTTATTTAAAACAACCGACTTTGAAAGCCCATTCTCAATTTTCTTTCACAAAAATGCCCATTCTCGATTTTCTTTCATTTTTGTTTTTTTTTTTGAAATATTAGATTCAAAGTCGGTTATTTAAAACAACCGACTTTGAAAGCACATTCTCGATTTTCTTTCATTTTTTTTTTTGAAATATTAGATTCAAAGTCGATTCAAAGTCGGTTATTTAAAACAACCGACTTTGAAAGCGCATTCTCAATTTTCTTTCATTTTTTTTTTTTGAAATATTAGATTCAAAGTCAGCGCATTCTCGATTTTCTTTCATTTTTGTTTTTTTTTTTTGAAATATTACATTCAAAGTCGGTTATTTAAAACAACCGACTTTGAAAGTTCTTTCCGATTTTCTTTCATTTTTTTTTTTGACATATTAGATTCAAAGTCGGTGATTTCAAATAACCGACTTAGAATCTTCATTTCAGCGCCAATTTGAAACTCAAATTTCAATTTGAATTTCGAATTTGAAATTCCAACAACCTTATAAATTCCAACCTGACGTTCTCTCTTTTACATTAAAAATCAAACCTCCTTCCTTCCTTCTCTCTCTTTCTCTCTTTCTCTTCTACGCTTCTTTTTTCCTTTCTCCGTCGATTCTACTCCGCCGTTGCGCCGTTACCACCGCACCACCACCGCTTTGGCTTTAGGCTGTCCGCTTTTGCATCTTCTTCCTCTCCTCTTCTGCTTTTGTCTGGTAATTTCTCATCTCTTCTCTCTTTCTCCTCTCTCACCTTCAACCACCGTATTCCTTCTCCCTTTTTTTCTCTCATTTCTTTTTTATTTTCTCTCCCTGCCTCAGTGAATCCCATCTCTCTTCCTCTTCTGCCATTAAACCATTTTAGTTTGCTATGGTGGTTCTCCTTCACTTTTATAAAAAGCCCCAAATGTTTGAACCCGTAGCAGCAGAAGAAACAAAATCGAAACCACTATAACCTCTCGAGTTCGCGATTCAGGTTCGGTCCCGTACGATAAGCTTCTAAAAAAAATATGACATTCAAAGTCGGTTATTTAAAACAACCGTCTTAAAATGGTCAATATATAGTCTTTCAAAGTCAGTTATTTAAAAAAACCGACTTTGTATCTAAGTTTCTAAGTCAGTTTTTTTAAATAACCGACTTAGAAAAGACTATTTTTTTTAAAAAAAATAAAAAATAAAAAATTTTCAAAGTCGGTCCTTATAAAACCGACGTTGTTCGCTAACCTTTTTAACGTCGTCGGAGACAAGGTCGGTTCGGAAACCGACTTTGTATGGTCCAAATAACCGACCTTGAATGCCTTTTATGTAGTAGTGATGGGACAACAATTTTATTATTTCATAACCTGGTCTAACACAATAGCGTGTTTGATTTCAGGTTTTAAATGTAATTTTTCATGTTTTAGATGCGATTTTTACAAGCTATTAGTTATATAGTTTCCACAAAATTGAGTAAGCCTAAATTAAAGAGGCTGAGCTAACGTGCATAGTTGGGCACTTAGCCCTACTTGAAAGACCGTGAAAATTACTAAAATAAGATAGAAATAGCTTAGTACAATAAAGTTTACGATAAAATTAAAATTATTTGCATATATAAGTCAAGAAAACATATAAAAAGATTATTATGAGCCCAAATATAAGTTTTAGAATAAACTCTCCCAAATACCACGGTAAATAAGAAAAATCAGGTATATTTATATCTTAAAAGGATACAATATATTTTTATTAGAAAAAGTATTTTATAATACATATGTTATTTAATATTAAATTATTAAATAATTAAAAATTTAAATAAAATATATTTAACATTAATTCTTTAATTTGTCCTTAGTAGGCCCCTAATTTATTTTTTTGTTTGTTTTGTTCAACTGTAGCTCTAATAAAAGAAATATTAGACAAAAGACCAGAGCTAGTTTATTTAAGGGATGAGCATGGAGGTACTCCCCTTCATTACGCAGCTTACATTGGTTATCTTAAGGGATTTCGTATGCTGTTAGAAATACATTTAAGATATCAGATCAAACTGTCTTGGAAGGGAACAAGAAGGGTCATCTTCCTATTCACCTTGCTTGCAAAAGGGGTCATGTTGAGCTGGTAAAATATTTCCTTCAACAAAAATTTGTTACAAATCTTTATGTTCTCCTTCTACTGAATCAAAAGGGTCAGAATATTCTTCATGTTGCTGCAAAGAATGGAAGAAATAATGTGGTACAATATTTGTTGAAAAATTTGAAGATTATTGATGAATCTATCATAAACCAGAAAGACAATGATGGAAACACTCCATTGCATTTGGCTTCAATAAATTTATTTCCTAAAGTTTTGCACTCTATTTCACAAGATAAGAGAACTAATGTGAAACTCCTGAATAACGACGACTTAACAGCTCAAGATATCGTTCGTCTGGCATTGAAGAATCAAATGACGATTCGAAAGGTATGATCAATAATTAATATATATCTAGAAGAAGTGCTATGGCTACATGTTGCATAGAGTATAAAATGTTTCATGGGATGAAAAGAAGATAATATAAAATTATATAAAATAACATATAATAATATTAAATTCTATCATTTGAGATATGGATATCAATTGTTCTTTTTAGTTTCATCATAAATACATCTATATAGTAGAATTATAATTTTTCATTTTCTTTTCATGTTATTTCATAATTATAATTTTGCATTTTCTTTTCATGTTATTTCATAATTCTCTCGTTATATATAATTTTATTTTATTCTATTTTCTTGACATTCAATCATAACCTGAAATAACCAACCAAAAGATTGATATAGTGACATAAAGTTTCACTGTGTTCACATAAGTGAAAATAATTTATTTAACGAGAAAATTTGTGTTTGATTTCTATCATGTGTAAAATTTTCTTGAATAAGTAATGCAAGTCGAATTAATCTCTGATCCGGTAGATTGAAGAACATCCATAATCTTTATCCTAGGAAAGAAAATCCCAACCTGAAATTCTACTTGATGATGCATAACATCAAATGTTAATTTCTATTTTCTTTTCTTTATTTTTCAAATTTCCATGTAGTTTCTAGCCAAACGAGTATTGCAACAAGCTAATGTCCCCTCGAAGGTAGACGACATGTTGCTTCCTCAACATCAACAACCACCCAAAACAGATTTGAGCTTAAGAGATCTCATCAACACATTTTTAGTTGTGGCCACATTGATGGTCACTGTGACATTTGCAGCGGCTTTCACTGTGCCAGGAGGTGTATACAGTTCTGATGACCCAAACCCTAAAATTAGAGGGGTGGCAGTTTTGGCTGATAAACCATTTTTCTGGGTATTCACCACTTTCAACATGACAGCTATGTATAGCTCTGTACTTGCATGTGGACTTATGTTGATGGCATTGATTTTTTATCATAAATTGGCAACACGAGCAACTGTCCTTGCAATGGGTTGTTTGGTTCTTGCATTTTTATTCATACCAGTGGCATTTATGGCTGCTGTACGTCTAGTTGTTGTTAACAACTCTGCACTTGCCCTTCTAATTACTGTCATTGGAGGTGTGTACACTTCCCTCATCTTGGTGGGTCTTTTAGAATTTTTCCCAGTTGGAATTCGCATTTTTCCATTTCGTCAAGTTGGTGGGTTCATTCTTTGGATTCTAATTGCATTAATTGACTATGATAATAAGCCTGAAAATCCATCTTCTGATCAGAAAGCGAACAAGGACAAGGATGATTAATTACAGGAGAATGTGTAATTAGATGAGCTTGTGTAACAAGGATATCGATATCAAACTAATGAAACTATATCTAGCATTTATTATATTGTGTTTTTGGGGAATAAATGTGAATGGGAATGGCAATTAAAATTTCATATTTGTTGTTGAGTAATTTTCTTTTAAAATTCCCTATTTGTTGTTGAGTAATTTTCCTTTATGTATGATGCAAATGAAACTTTGGAATTTGTTTGACAAAACAAATTGGGAAGTTCATTGTTTTCAGCTTGGGAGGCGTATTTAACATTTGTCTTTCAAATTCTAGACATTTTTTGATAGGGTGTTAGTGGATTGGATCAATTTAAAATAAAAAATGATTCTATTCCATCACTTTAATTTTCTTAAATAATTATGAAATTAATTTGGTTTAAAATTTAAATCCTACTCTGATCCAATTTAAAACGACTACAGTTAGATTAATTTTTATCTTAATCTTACTTTTATTTTTTTAGAAAAAATATTAAATAAATGGCAAGTTATATAATAAACATATTAAAAAAATAAAAAAAATCAAACTAACAGAAAAAGATGTTAATTGATGAGGGGGAAGAATCTAAGACAGTGAAGACAACCGTGGAAGATGATTAATTCAATGCAAGCCAACCAATCTATGCATTGGTTTCCTTCACGATAGACATGGTTGAAATTGAGAAGGCCATGGTCTTTCTTTGAATGATGAACTATGATCGATCAAAGTAACATAAGGGTGGCAAAGGGGTTGATCATCATTAATAAGATTCAAGTCTTGAGAAATCGAGGGAGGTAAATATCGCAGAAAGATTTACACCTAAGTAACCATATAAGTGAATTAGACACCACACCTTAACCCAAAACTTTAAGACTCTATGGGTCTTCTCCTCACTTATATGGTATTCAACTTGTCTATTTCTATCCGATGTAGGACTTTATCTCACATTTGTATTCCAACATCAAGGTCACAAGTGAATTTGATTCACATTCAACAATTTGATCATGATTGTTGTCCTTGAAGACTGCATCATTTGAGCTTTCCTAATATGCCAGGCAGCACAAGCGAAAAAAAGATTAGAAGGAAGTTGAAACCAAGTCCGAAGCCAAAGTTTGGAATCATATCCATCACCATGAAGTCTAGCTATACTATCATCAAGATTGAATACCCTCCAAACTTGACGAGATTGAGGACAGTCAAGAAGCATATGTAGACTGTTCTCCTCCACCGCACCACACCTGCGACAAGAACCATCAAACAATAGAATGTGCTTGATATGTCTTTAAATAATCCTTAGAATGATTCACCAAAAAAAAAAAAATCCTTACAATGTGTTTAGCAGAGGAAAAAAAGGGGGTGAATGAAAATACAGAAGAAAAAAATAAAATAAATGAGAATATATGAGAAGTAAAATAAAATCTAAAGATATTTGATTTTAGGAGAAATAAAAGAAAAAAATATAGGAAAAACAGAAATAAAAAATACTAGACAATCCATTAATTACAACCATAATCGATTATGGGTTTTTTTTTTCTTAATTTAACTGAAAAATGATTATTTTTTATAAAAGAGCATGTTCATTCCTTCTTACTTTCCCAATTATTTATTTGTTTATTTTCTTCCTACCAAATAGAAGTAGTCGTTAATGTGATGACAATGAGCGTGGGGTGGCAGAGAAATTGAACAGTGGGCAAGTCAACGAGAAAAAAAATAAATATATATCGCAGTTTCATAAAATCAACAAATCAAAATACTCCAAACATGGTCTATAAAGTTCGCGTTATTCTTTTATATATTCCATTAAGTTTACCTTTTACTCCTTGACATTGGCTTGGCCTGGCTGTCCCAAACGAACATTGTCGACATCTCACGTTCTTCTATATGAAGATAAATTTAGGATTAAAGCATTAATGTGTTATTACAAAACCCGGCTTTGTCATTGAGTCAATCGAGGTAGTGGGTTACTAGATTAGTGGTCCAACCAGTGGATCAATAATTGGTCCGGTTTGAATCGGTATATATTAAAAAAATCAAAATTATATTATATACATGTATATAATTAACATTATTTAATTAAAAAATAGAAAATCAAAACTGCAAAAAATAATAAAAAGGATGCAAAAAGCAACAATCAGGCCCAAATAGAGAAAATCCTAATACTCAAGATATATCTTCTTCTCTTCCATTCTAGTGTCGCTCCTCTTCATTCAGGCATGGCAACAGGATCCGAACCTGTGGATACCAGTCCGAATCCGTCCCGATTTGAATGGGAAAAAACTGAGTTTATCAAGTTCGAGTTCAAGTTTGGATTTTTCCCGTAAAATTAATTCAGGGATGATGACAGGTTTGGTATTGATGTTATCCCACATATAGCCTTTTTATCCCACATAAAATGCATGGCTAGGCTCTTTAGACTCACATAGAGCCACTTGGCTTGCATGTATGAAGCGGTTCTCCATTGTGGCCGTACAATAAATATATTTTATTGTCACATTTCTAATTATAAGCTTTATAATTGAATAGTATCATCTTGTTAAAACTCTTGCTTTTCTTCAAGGAAGAAATTAGAATTTAGAACAACGGATAAGGTACTCTTGGTTGAAAATTGAGTACCAAGCAAAAAGCATATTTTGGACCATTAGATATATAAATGTATATCTTAATGAATGGTTAAAATTGATATAGAGGCAATAGGAAAGGATTTTGAATAGTTTTGACTAGTGTACTAGCTAGCTCCTAATTCAAAAAAATGCAAACCAAACCAAACAAGTTTAAAGATGTAAGGAAAACACAAGACTGAGTGTCACTGTGTTACCAAATAAAGGTATATGATGCATCATGCCCCACTACCTAGGCTGTAAATATTGCAGCAGCATCCGTAGGGAAAATGAGGGAGCATGACCCTCTACAAAATATGGGAATCCTATGCCTAATTTTCTTTCATAAAGTCGAGGCTAGGCTAAATAACATGCATAGAGATCCTGCTACCAGCATCAGATTTCCACTGTTGCAAACCACTGTTTTTCAGAAACAGAATGATCACAAAATAATCAACAACATCAAGTCAAACGTTCACGCCAAACAAGGTGTTATATTTTGAGTGTGGTGTTGTTGTGATGTATCCTCTCTGTACCATTTCTGTTTTTCTGCTGGTGCTCCTAGAAAACCATGTGTACATGTTTGCATTTTGCAACTGGGTTGGTTTATTGCTATTCGTCTAAATTTGACTTCCACCCTTTTGTTTTCCATGGGAACAAAGTTATATACTGTAGTAGGAGAAGGTAAAGGTTAACCATTATTGACACATTCACATGGCACTTCTTCCTTCCGTAGTCCGTACTCAAAAAAAGATTTGATTTCGTACTCAAAAAAAGATAGAGCAACAAAACATTTTGATTTCAATACCTTAGCCTCACTGTATCACCCTCACTCCTTAGAATATCCTGGAAACATAGAGAGCAACAAAACACATAAGAATATTCATGTTGAGATAAGATGGAAGGTGGTTTAAGAATCCAAACTAATGTGTTATAAGGTCTTTTTCCAATAGCTGGGTTTAAATTCAATACTGTTAAATAAAAGAGGCAAACCAAACCATTGAAAAATCCATAAGAAATTGTCTTTTTTTTTTTCGAGTAACAGTTTGGCCCCAGGTGTGTATATATAATACAATTCAATTAAGTGTTTTTGGTCCTTCTAATTTTAAAATGCACCAGTTTTGACTTTTGATCCTTCAAGTGGTTTAGATAATGTTTTATAAGACAAAAAGTAGCGTAGATATGGAGTTTTTGTTTAAACTCCATGGGTTATGAATAAGAGACGGTTGGAAAAAGGTTAAAAAAATAAAACTACTCCTAACCGTTCCTGGGAAAGGTTAGAAAAAATAATAACTACTTCCAACCACTCCAATAGTTTACCGGCAATGGTTGCAATGGTTCATCGCCAAGAGTCGTGATAGTTTACCGGCAACTCTTCAACAGGATTGTTTGTTGTCTATAAATAGACATAAAGACAGTCAGAAAAATATAGAAAAACTGATAGAGTTTTGATAGTTAATTTTTCCTGATATTCTCGCTTAGATACTAATGCATTTTCATATCACATAATTCTTCACTCTTTCTAAGTGGTTCCTCAAGTATTAGCTTTGTTCGTTTGGGCTGTTGATTTGAAGTGTCATCAATCTTCAGATGTTGATCCATTCTATCCTGGAAGACAATTGTTCATCAACCTTTGGCATCAATTGGAGGGAACAAATTGTCTTAAGGAGACAACATTGTTGGGCTCGGATCCTTTCATCTCTTTGTATCTGTTTCGGATTTATACTTATCATGCAGGTTCTGTTTAAATTGTTTTTTGTGCAGTTATAGTAGATTATATTGTTCCTCTTGACTACTCAGATTCTGACCCTTGTGCAATTGGATATATTTCAATTCTAAATTAACTAATAGAAATAACAATCTTAAGACAATTTTTTGAATCTGGGTTCAGTATATTCTATCTTTTTGTATTATATACTGTTGTCTACTCTTTGTACTTTTGAATGATTAATCTGTGTGATTAATCAGTGTTTCTATTTATGTAACAGAAATGACTCCAACAAGTGCAAACTTGGTCAATAACAACAAGGCTCCCTCTGTTTCAACTCTTGCTAAAAAGCCTGAAAAATTCAATGGGGTTGATTTCAAGCGTTGGCAACAGAAAATGTGGTTCTATTTGACAACCCTATGTTTGGAACGTTTTCTCAAGGAAATTGCTCCGAAGTTGAAAGAAGGAGACGAACATGATAAAGAGAAGGTTGTTGCGGTTGATGCATGGAAGCACTCTGATTTCCTATGCAAAAACTACATCTTCAATGGTCTAGACAATTCCTTGAATAATGTGTATAGCACTTTAAAAACCAGTAAGGAATTGTGGGATAGTCTAAACAAGAAGTGCAAAACAGAAGATGCTGGCTTGAAGAAATTCATTGTTGGAAAATTTATGGACTTCAAGATGGAAGACTCTAAGAATGTGATGAGTCAAGTGGAGGAACTTCAAGTGTTAGTGCATGAAATTCATGTTGAGGGGATGACCCTGAGTGAATCATTTCAGGTTGCTACGGTTATTGAAAAATTACCACTATTCTGGAAGGATTTCAAGAACTATCTCAAGCATAAGCTCAAGGAGATGGCACTTGAAGATCTGATAATAAGGTTGAGGATAGAAGCAGGCAACAAAGTTGCTGAAAAAGAAATTTGGTAACAATTCTTTGGTCTCTAGGGCTAATATTGTTGAAGAGGGATCAAAGTCCAAGAAACGGAAATATTCCGATGTTGGAAATGCTAAACAAGGCAAAGGTAAACGAAAAAAGTTCAAAGGAAATTGCTACAATTGCGGTAATCCTGGTCACCGAGCAAAGGATTGCAAAAATTCACAGAAATCCAAAAAGAAGACTACTAAAGCCAACTTGGTTGATACCGCTTGTGGAGAAATTGAAAATCTCAACTTAACAGCGGTGGTGTTGGAGTGTAACCTTGTAGGGGACACTAAGGAGTGGTGGGTGGATACTGGTGCCACTAGGCATGTCTGTTCATTCAAGTGGATGTTTTCCTCCTACACCCCTGTGAAGAATGATGAGAAACTCTATATGGGTAACTCTTCTACTTCAAAAGTTGAAGGTATTGGAAAAGTGGCTTTAAAGATGACTTCTGGCAAGGTTGTGACACTTAATGATGTGCTTCATGTGCCTGATATTCGCAAGAACTTAGTGTTTAGATCCCTTCTGAGCAAGAATGGATTTAAACTTGTATTTGTTTCTGATAAGTTTGTACTTACTAAGAATGATGTGTATGTAGGAAAAGGATACCTTAGTGAGGGCCTTTTTAAGATGAATGTAATGACTGTAACCAGTGGTGGTGTTAGTATTAATAATAATGTTACTTCTGTTTACTTGCTTGAGTCTTCTAATTTATGGCATCAAAGATTAGAATATGTTAATTTTAAATCAATTAAAAGTTTGGTTAATTTAGATTTATTGCTTAAAGTTGAATGTTCTAATACTAAATGTCAAGTATGTGTTGAATCAAAGATTTCAAAATTACTTTTTTCTTTTGTTGATAGATCAAATGAATTGTTAAATTTAATACATACTGATATATGTGATATAAAAATTGTACCATCTAGGGGTAATAAGAAATATTTTATTACTTTTATTGATGATTGCAGTAGATACTATTATGTTTATTTACTTAATAGTAAGGATGAAACACTTGTTACTTTCAGACAATATAAAAATGAAGTTGAAAATCAACTTAACAAGAAAATTTAGGCTATAAGGAGCGATTTTGGGAGAGAATATGATGGCCCCTTAGAGGAATTCTGTATAGAATCTGGGGTTATACATTAGATGACTGCTCCTTATGCACCGCAATCAAATGGGATTGCAGAAAGGAAAAATCGGACACTAAAAGAAATGATGAACGTTATGTTAATCACGTCCGGTTCACCACAGAACTTGTGGGGGGAAGCCATTTTGACGGCAAACTATATTATTTATAAAGTTCCTCACAAGAAGACAAAGAGCATACCATACGAAGTATGGAAAGGAAAGCAACCATCCTTGAAATACTTGAAAGTGTGGGGGTGCTTGGCTAAGGTCGCGGTTCCTAAACCCAAAAGGTTGAAGATCGGACCTAAAACAGTGGATTGTGTATTAATTGGTTATGCACTAAATAGTAGTGCTAGTCAATTTTTGGTTTATAAATCCGATGTCTCAGATATACATGTTAATACGATTATTGAATCAAGGGATGCTAGGTTCTTTGAGGATATATTTCCTATAAAAAGCCATATGAACCAAGTGGCAATGACAATGATGATGTTTTGAGACCTCAAGAGACTACAACTAGTGTTAATCTTGTAGAGGAAGAACCTAGACGTAGTAAGAGGCAAAGGACCACCACATCCTTTGGACCTGATTTTCTAACATATCTGTTAGAAAATGAGCCTCAGACGTATAAAGAAGTTGTAACGTCCCCAGAGGCACCATTCTGGGAAGAGGCTATCAATAGTGAAATTGAATCCATCCTGTCAAATCACACTTGGGAATTGGTAGACCTTCCTCCTGGCACTAAGCCTCTAGGAAGTAAGTGGGTCTTCAAAAGGAAGATGAAGGAAGATGGCACTATTGATAAATATAAAGCTAGGCTTGTAGTCAATGGCTATAAGCAACGCGAAGGTCTCGACTACTTCGACACCTATTCACCTGTTACAAGGATTACATCCATTAGGATGTTAGTCGCGCTAGCAGCGTTGTATGGGTTAGAACTACATCAAATGGATGTTAAGACAGCTTTCTTAAATGGAGAATTAGAAGAAGAGATCTATTTGGAACAACCTGAAGGGTTTTCTGTTCCAGGACAAGAACGAAAAGTTTTCGCTTTATTAAATCCCTTTACGGGTTAAAGCAAGCTCCAAAACAATGGCATGCAAAGTTTGATAAAGTTATGTTATCGAATGGTTTTAGTATTAATGAATGTGCCAAGTGTGTCTACATTCAAAATACTGATAAAGGGTTTGCCATAGTCTGTCTTTATGTAGACGACATGTTGATAATGGGTAGTAATAATCAAATGATTAAAACTACTAAGCAATTGCTTGCCAGCAAATTTGACATGAAAGATTTGGGAAGAGTAGATGTTATTTTGGATATCAAAATCCATAGAACATCAAGAGGTTTGGCTCTATCACAGGCCCACTATATTGCTAAAATTCTTGAAAAATTCAAGAGTTTAAATATAACTCCTGTGAATAATCCCATAGACTCTAGTCTTCGACTATTGAAGAATACTGGCAAAGCTAAAGCACAAAAGGAATATGCTCAAGTATTAGGCAGTCTTATGTATGTTATGAACTGCACTAGACCTAATATTGCTTATGCAGTGAGCATGTTGAGTCGCTTTACGAGTAATCCAAACGTGTATCATTGGAAAGCTATGGTAAGAGTTTTAGGATACCTAAAGCACAGTCAAAACTTCGGTTTGCATTACAAACAGTATCCTGCAGTTATTGAAGGATATTATGATGCAAATTGGATCACCGGTTCTAATGATACTAAATCCATAAGCGGATATGTGTTCACCCTTGGTGGGGGTGCTGTATCTATGGAAGCTGAATTTATCGCTTTAGATAAAGCCGGTGAGGAAGCAGAATGGCTTCGTAATTTTGTTGAGGATGTTCTCAGTTGGTCAAAACCAGTACCAGCTGTAGGCATACATTGTGATAGCCAAGCCGCCATTGGAAGGGCTAAGAACGTCTTGTATAACGGCAAGTCTAGACATATACGTCGTAGACATGATACCGTTAGACAACTACTCTGGAATGGAATCATCTCAATAGACTATGTGAGGTCTAAAGAAAACATAGCAGATCCATTAACTAAAGGGATTCCTAGAGAGCTAGTTGAAAATTTGTCGAAAGGAATGGGTTTAAGGCCTATCAATTGTTGATCATCGCGGTAACTCTACCTTGATGAGTGGAGATCCCACGAACTAGGTTCAAAGAGACAACTAAGTCATGATCGACTGTTAAACACTATGGAGTTTTAAACTCATACTCATTCCTATGACAATACAGTGTATATGAGGGTAAGCATAACGACTTTTAATGGTTTCTTAATCTGATGTGTTCATATGATGTATGTGGAGGTATATCACAAGAAATCACCTATGTGAGTGTGAAGTGAGGGCCGCTTCAATGAGAACTTAAAAAGGCCGATTTTCTACAACACTTGCAGAACCAGGAAGGTGTCCACGGCCAAAATGGACACAACAATGAGGACGAGCAATGCTAGGGAAGCAATTGTGTGTCTCCTATTGTCTCAGTATACACCATAAAGGTCGACGGTTCAAGGCATCACGACCACCGATTGACTTAGTATACCCGTTAGGTTTACACTAGAGAAGGTTCAAAGGTAATCCCTACCTATCTCGATGCAATTGTTTCTCGCTGAGAAATCAGACTTGGATACATATTCATATGCATTTAGTCATGTCGAATTGATCTCTTATTCATGTGGGGGATTGTTGGAGTTTTTGTTTAAATTCCATGGGTTATGAATAAGAGACAGTTGAAAAAGTTAGAAAAATAATAAACTATTCCTAACCACTCCTAGGAAAGGTTAGAAAAAATAATAACTACTTCCAACCACTTCGATAACAAACGGTTGCAATGGTTCATCGCCAAGAGTCGCGATGATTTACCGACAACTCTTCAACAGGGTTGTTTGTTGTCTATAAATAGACATAGAGACAGTCAGAAAATATAGAAAAACTGATAGAGTTTTGATAGTTAACTTTTCCTGATATTCTCGCTTAAATACTAGTGCATTTTCATATCACATAATTCTTCACTCTTTCTGAGTTGTTTCTCAAGCATTAGCTTTGTTCGTTTGGGCTGTTGAATTGAAGTGCCATCAATCTTCAGACGTTGATCCGTTCTATCCTGAGAGACAATTGTTCATCAACCTTTGGCATCAATTGGAGGGAACAAATTATTTTAAGGAGACAACATTGTTGGACTCGGATCCTTTCATCTCTTTGCATCTGTTTCTGATTCATACTTATCATGCAGGTTCTGTTTAAATTATTTTTTGTGTAGTTATAGTAGATTATATTGTTCCTCTTGACTACTCAGATTCTGACCCTTGTGCAATTGGATATATTCTAATTCTAAATTAACTAATAGAAATAACAGATAATAGATAACACTTGGAGGATAAGAAGTAATATATTTTAAAATTAATGGTGTCAAGTATCCAACACTTCAAGCAATTGTTAAGGATATATTAGTTATTCTGATATCTATCGTAGATTCAGAATCTTCATTTAGCATCGGTGGTCAAATATTAAGCCCACATCATAGTCGACTTCAATGAACTACTTTAGAGGCTTTAATGTATGCTAGAAGCTGGTTGTGGAGTGCTGAAAATACTGGTAAAACTGTATTCCTATAAGTTGTTAAATTGATATTTATGTTTATTCAACCAAACAATACTTGTAACCTATTTTTATAGGTTCTTCGAGCTATAAAGTTGTTGCTGATTGTGCTACTTTAATGAATGAAATAGTTTCAGATGATGAAGGTAAACAATATTTTGAATTTCCGTTTTCGATATTATATAATATAATCTTTTGTTTTAATAGTTCTTTTTCTTTTATGAAGGTGAAATGGTGGGTGTTGGTGTCACTAATTTGAAGGAATGATAAACATTTATTTGCTGAACAATTTGAAGTTGTTTCTTTTTTTTATTATGTAATTTGAAGAATGTACTACTTAATCATATGATGTGCTACTTAATTTTAGGACAATATATATTTAAATGATATTGTATTTTGGGAGAAATTAAATATACAGGTCCCTAATGATTTTAATTGAATTGATTAATTTTATTTTGTAATTTTTAAATTATGATCCCATATTTTGAATGTGAATTTGTTATTATTATTTTTTGTTATGTAATTAATCTTTTGCTATGTTCGACGTGCAGAGTCTAGAGCCCACTTGAACCCTGTTTAGCTCATTACCTGAAATTTTCAGATTTTGGTAAGAACACTACTATTAACAGAGGACACTTCAAACTAGAATGAAGCTGCTGAAATGTTAACATAGAAACCATATTTGGCCCAATTATAATACCTGTCAGTGTCACCCTCTAAACACATTAACATGATGGAACTATGCTGAAACTAGAATCACTTATAGCAGAATAAACACTTCACAGTCTCTACCACTCCTAGAATATGCACTTGTTCAACCTATAAAACACCATAACAACAAAACATGGAATCAAAACACCATATACAACAAAACACAGAATCAACCTTGAAGCAAAAACACACAGAATATTAAGTGAAATCAAAAAGCCATTTATTCTCACAAACTTATGATATGAGGGCCAAAACTTATGATTTTTCCATACCCATTTAGCAATCAAGCCTTATAAAACAAACCCATTTACACATTGCAAGTACACGATAGAGAAACCTAGAATCAACCCAAAAGAGTAAAAATGTAAAATTAGTCTAGTTACAATTAAGGTAAGAAGAGAAGCATGTACTGGTATTGGCACGAGATTGAAACCTGAATTGAACACGTCGAATTCGTACGAGCAATGTTGAGGGGTATGCGTGATTGAGATCGAGAGTGCTAATGGAGATGTTCAAGATCGAGATCATGAATCCTAACCCCTCTTATGTGTTTGAGTCTAAGATCAAGATCATGATTTGTGATCTATTTTTTTTCTATAAATTTTATTTAAAAATTAAAATTTAAATAATTTTATTTAAAACATAAATAACTTTGTTTATTTTTCTTTTTTTATATTTTAAGTTTTTATTAAGGATTAGATTTAGATACTTGAAATAATAAGTTTAAGAAAGTTTAAATACAAAAAATAAGTTGGATTATTTGATCCATTAAGTATTGATTAGAGGATATATTAGGTTTTTAAAATTATTGAATGGATCATTAGCCATCTATGAAATTAAATGGATAGATTGGATCTATCAATTTATTTTATATTTGTATAATGGATGGGTTTATTGTGGATGGATTGAATGAATGATAAGTTGGATTATTTGATCCGTTAAGTATTGATT
>PYAF01000449.1:2163655-2173764 GCA_007407185.1 Glycine tomentella | reverse complement strand
ATATATGAACCTAAAACTTACCGTATATAGGTCATGATGTGTAAAAAATATACATAATTACACTATAAAATATGGGACAAAGAATATAAAACAGAATCCTAAGTTTAAGAAAAAAAATTATAGTGTACATCAATTAGGCTTTAAATTATGTAAAATATCATATTTTAGATCGATTAATATAACAAAATTGATGTAGAAATATAAAATTCAAGTTATGTCAACAACCGACTTAGGATGTGTTGTAACTCATGTAGAATATTGATGTCCTGCATTGATTTTAATAACATAGGATAATAGAAGAACCTAAATTCAATTTTATTAATTATTTAATCAATATTTAAACTTCTTCGACCAAGGTTTAAGGAATATTTATAAACCATTAAAATAATATTATATTAAATAAACTACTTTTGAAAAAAATAACTTCATGTGTTTTATTATATTTAATTTAACTCGAATTTTGTATCTGTAAAATAATTATGTTTTCAAATATTTTTCAAATTTCACATGTATGCAAATATCCATACTATACAAATTCTTGCTAATTATATAACAAACTTCAACTATATATATATATATATATATATATATATATATATATATATATTAACTTGTATTTTCTATTTTTGCATTTCACATTTATTTAAAATATCGTTACAGTACAAATTCTTGCCAACTATAATACAAACATCAACTACCCATTATATGATCCTTCACATTGCCTCCTTTTCTCTCTACCACGTATAGCATCTTTTCTCCCGGCTTAAAGAGAGCTTTGCATTAGTAAGTTGAGTAGTTGATAATTGACCATAGCGAAAATTACAGAACTATAAACAGAAATATAGTATTGGTAGACATGCAAGTACTGAGATGAAACTAGGAGCCCACTTCAAACCATAGTTGTATGTTATGAAGAAGGAACTACCAAATGCAATCATCATGCTTGTTATGGAGATGAACAAAGTTATCAGTCCAAACATTAGCTTCAATGGCAGTGACTTGTGAAAGTCATACGTACTCAGCATAACGCGAGATAAGAATGCACAAGAATATTAGAATTGCATTTGCAGATGAGATGAGTGAAGTTGCATCCAGGGGTGGAACCGGGGGGGCTAGGGTGGGCCACCACCCCCCTACAAAAATTAATAAAAAAAAATAAAAATGAAAGAAAAAAAGGAAAAAAAATATTAAAAAAGATAAAAGAGGAAAGAAAAAAATATAAAGAAAAACATAGTAAAAAAAAGAAAAGAGAAAGAAAAAGAATATGAAAACAATAAATAGAAAAGAAAACATAAAAGAGAAAAAATATATATAAAAAAGGAAAGAAAATATAATAAAAAATAAAATGGAAAATAGAGATAACAGAAAAAGAAAAAAAGGAAAGAAAGATGATAAAACGGAAAAAAATAATAATAAAAAGGAAAAGAATAAAGAGAAAGAGAGAGGAAGAACACTATAAAAGGGAGAGGTCTTGACACATGAGAAAAAGGAAACACAAATCCCAAGAGAACAAAAGGAGTCAAAAAAGTTATTTCATTCGGTAAACCAGTGAAAGAAAAGAGTTTCAGGTATCCCTTCATTCCTTTTTTTTTTCCCTCTTTTTCTCTTTCTTCTTCTTGTTGTTCTTGGTTTGATTTGTTTCCAACTTGGTTATAGTATTCTCCAAGTAAAGATGCTGCATTTTGTTTGCCTTGTTATTTATTTAGTAAATCATGTGGCAGTGGTCGTTTTGGACTTAATACATTTGTTGTTGAGAGATTTAGAAATTGGAAAAAGGTTAATGAAGGAGAAAAATGTGTTTTTCTACACCATATTGGGAAAAATGTTATCTCAATGCATAAAAGTGTTGTGAGTTCATATAGTAATCTTATGAATCAATCTCAACATATTGAGATATTGGTTGAAAAACTTACTTCTCATGAGATTGTAACTAATCGTTTTAGATGTCATGATGAAAGCTAGATTCACTTAACCGTGGTAATTTTCTTAAGATGGTAAGGTTTTTAGCTTCCTATAACCAAGAAGTTGCAGCAGTTGTTTTAGAAAAAACTCTTCAAAATGCATCATATAATTCCCCTAAAATTCAAAAGGAAATTCTTCATGTTTTATCTGAAAAGGTTAAGAACACAATACGGGAAGAAATTTTCAATGCCAAGTTTTGTCTTATTATTGATGAAGCTAGTGATGTATCTAGAAAATAGCATATGACTATTGTTTTGTGATTCGTAGATAAAAATAGATAAAAATGCATCATATGATTTTATCTGAAGTGATTTTAATTTCTGTAATAATTTTTTTATATTAGATTTGTATTGTTTTCAAAGTATTTTTATTTATGATATAATTTTTTTTTATGTTCGTCCTCTCTCAATAAAATTTCTGATTCCGCCACTAGTTGCATCTGATACACTAAATATCAGAAACGATGTTTTGTCCAAATAGTTTGGTTCTTTTGATTGATCATTCATACCACCTGGTACGCTAATTGCTGCAGAGAACACTCCCGTGGCAATAACTGTTGAAATAAGCATGCCTGACTCGGCTGTGCGTTTCATCAACGACTCTGCATTTTTCCGCAAATCTGCATGCTCCTTTGTGAATAATTCTCGAGCAGTTAAGCCTTCAGAAATTTTCATCCATCTGAATGATGGCGGCATTATCTTGTTCACCTCCTGCCAATATATATAAAGAATAATGATATATAAACATTTTTACATATCAAACATTTTATTAAAATGTTGACAAAATATTTACAATATTCTCTCTGACACTCTTTTTAATACTGTCTCTATAATTAACTGAAATTTATTAAGAATCATCTATTTTGATGAGTCTCATTTCTCATTTAATGATTATCTCTCTAGATTTAAATATAGAAATCGATCAAAATTAATGATTTTCAATAATTTTCTGTCTATCACAAAGAGAGTGTTAAAGAGTCATTGTCGCTACTCCCTAGCATTCCTTAAGTTCCGTATGACAATTAAAGAATTTTTATGGGATGGCAATGTGCTGGTTCTGAAGCCATACAAACACAAAGTGTGAAAATGCAAAGCTATAAAATTAAAGGGTCGTACCTCAAACCATGACATCTCAAGGCTCATTTGGAAAGCTGCCCCGGAGACTAATTCAAGTTGGCCAGATGGTGCTAATTTTGCAGCCAAATGCAATTAAGTGTTCTTGTCTTTTTCTCCTTCATATGTCACTATGATATCTTTTATAGACCCTATTCCGTGTATGAGATTTTAGATGCTAGCTTGTCGATTCAAAACAGCTGTGTGAATTATACTTCTGTTTCTACTGTCCACTTCCCATATCAAATGGGATAAGCACTGATGAGCCCAGACAAAAAACCCAAAATTGCCAACTGCTGCAGCATCAAATAATAGATGAGAAGGTTCACTTCTGATGTCAAGTATGTCGCTCTTGGTGTCTATGTTGTCCAGAAGGGTATTGCAGATATAATTAACCAATTAAAGCAACACGTGTTGTTTCATGCCTGCAACACAAAATTTACTTGCAATGAAACACATAAAAGAAGGGGAATCTATCATAATAATAACAATAAACAAATATTCAAGCCCTCTCTGTCTTAGCATTCCAAATAAACAGTGAACAAAGGATTTACCAAGGTTGATCTTGATGGGAATTTGATGTTCCTGACAATGGCAACAAGAATCCAAAGGCTTTTGATTTTGAGCCAACAGGTGCAGAGCTGTGCTGCCATTATTCCCATCACCGTACCTTTATTTTCATCGCGTGACCAAGCTAGCTCTTTCCTATCGCTTACCATTTTTAAGGCCAAGTCTGTAAATCAATATTTTATCCACATTGTTTTTAAGATAATACACATAGAATATATCTTAGATCAGATGCTTTTCTGTACTTATGAAATCCTAGCAACTCTTAAACACATTTTCAATTACTGATATAATTTTATTAGACACTATCACACAATTTTGTAGATCGTACTTCTCATTTAATGATAGAGTGTTAGTGAAAATGTGTCACTTGCTAGCACTCCTCCTCTTATATTTATACTTTTAGTATTATCTTTCAATCATAATTAAAGTTTCACTTCAGTGACTTACCGGCTTTTAGTGCAAACATTTTTTAACCTATATTACCAAAGTATTGTTAGAAATCCATAGCAATGAAAGTTTAAACAACTACATCTATGTTAATAGTAATTTAGTGATACTCACGATAGTTGCAGGTTATGATACAAGTGAAGAATAATAATTCCCAATCCTTATCATCAAACATCTGTTTGGTCATAGGGTATAGCTTGCATGCCATTGGGCATCTTCCTTGCAAAGCAGCAAAGTGAAGAGGGGCCATTCCATCTCCACCCTTCATTGTTGGCAAAAGTAGATTTCTTCTCAGCATTAACTCAACAATGCGCCAGTTTCCAGCTGCAGCAACGAAGCAAAAGGCAGTGTTGCCCTTTTTATCCTGCAATTCTATTGCATCATTGTCCAATATTTTGAGCAACTCCTCCGCAAATTGATAATGGTTTGTTCCTGGAGCAACATGCAGCACTGTGGGCCACCCAGTTGCTATAGCAGCAGTCTTCAGTGCTGGGTTTGCATCTAAGATGTGTTTGGCTACTTGCCAATTGCCTTCTAATGCATGCATGTAAAGTGGCACACAATGGGAGAAAAAACCTTCATTGCATCCTCTGAAAGAAACCAACTCAGTTTTACTTTAAAATGTTGGCAAATTTACTTAAAGGGGTTTTTTTTTTTAAATTACCGTTTGGGTCTTTTTTAGGATTATTTACGAAAAGGGGTTAGTCGTAACAGATATTACGACTTCTGTGATTGAAGTTATAAATCTGTTTATGACTTCTATTTTTTTTAATTAAAGTCATAAAATTTTTTACGACTTTTGTATAATTTTTTTTATAAAATTATGACTTTAAATTTTTTTTTTTAGAACTTTGCAGTTGTATGTGTTTTAATTTTTTTATACTAAAATTGTATAATTATGTACGACTTCAATTTTTTTTTAAATTCTGTTTTTTTAAAATTCTTTTTTTTTAATTCTGCTTTTTTTTTGTTTTGATTTAAAAAAATTGCTTTTTTTTAAGTGTTAGTTTTGTATATCAAAATTTACAAATTAATGTATGTTTTACTTTTTTTTTGTGATTTTATATTTGTATATATTTTAAAATATATGTTTCGACTTATCTCTTTCTGTAAATAATTTTAAAAAAACTCCCAAATGGTAATTAAAAAAAAATTACTCCCTTTATGTAAATTTCCCTTAAAATGTTAGTGTGTTGTAGAATAAGCTTGATGATGCTATATAAACATTTTCCTTGTTAGAACTCTGAGCTGAGTTGCATTAAAAAGTGAGTAATGCTAAACGTTCACCCTATTTCATGAGAAATTATTAGATAGTCTAGAATTACTATATTGCACCCCATGTAATTACATCCAGGCATGTACTCAGTAGTCAGTACTCACCATTGTAAAAAAAGTGGTCCTTAAATCATACAAAAGTAAGGCTTTGATGTCACGTGATGAAATTTATGCTTCAATTTTTAACATGACACGTATTCAAGCTTTATTAACTTTTTCTCATAACGTTGACTACTTGCATGGTTATGTAAAGATATTTTTGGCCTAAATCATAAAATAATTTTTCTCATTTTGAGGTAGATTGAGATGAGAAAAACGAAATATATAGGAAGTAAAAAGAAAGGTATGGAGAGAAAGTAACAGATGTGAGAACTGATATGATGGAAAAAGAAAAAGACAAAAAAGAAAATGAGATTGAAATGGGATAAAAGAGAAAGTGATTATATGCTCATAAATTCTCTTAAAAACTAGAGTTAATAGGCAAGTATTGTCATAGTAAAACACTTCTAACTAATCATAAATTATTATGTATGATTCTAAAGGTAATTATTATAAAAGTTAAAAAATTTATCTTAAAGTGAAATTTGTAATTGGATGACACTTTAAAGACCTTTACAATGAAAATTATGTATTAATTATTTTAAAAACTATAGTATGGTAGTTTAAAATAAAAATAGTATGCAACAATTTTTTGTCACCATATTACTGATGCGATGCTAATTTATCGGATAACTAATTTTCATCAAAATTTTGATTGGACACCTTTGATGAAGACTTTCTTTTTAATCACATTTTTTTCAATTAAAAATTCAAATCCAAAGGCATTTATGATATTCGACCTTGCTTAAAAGTCTGATTATAATTCTACTTGAACCAAGAATTTATTTAATTGGCTCAATTAAAAGTCATTATGTATATGATTTTTAAGGTATAGTTGTTATAAAACTCAATAAATTAAACTTATCATACGATAGAATATAGAATATATGATTAAATGATCATATAAAAGAACTTTCACATCATGAGTTTATTTTAATTAAATTTTTAGTGTAGAATATCCACCCTACATTGTGCTTGTGTTTGTGCATTGATTTTTTTCACTGCCAATAAGAAATATGAAAATAAAAAATAATTAGAAATATGATCCATTTACTTTTGTTTTCACCTTTTAATTACAAAATGATCATCTTATTTTCAATCCAGTTTCCAAATATTTTTATAAGAAACAGAAAACAAACACACAAAAAGTTATTCTTATTAGTAAAAAGAAAATATTTTATAGGTTAATTATTGATAAATTAATTTTAAAAAAATGACTATTAAAATGTTTGTACAACACGATTAAGCGTAAAAATATTTTTACAGTTGTGGAAAAGATATAAAAAGAAGAAAAAGAATTGTGTAAGATGGGTAATATGGTGAGTAGTGATAGAAAATAATAATTATAAAAATGTTATTAAAGATATTAAGCAAATAATTTTACTAAAATTTTTTAAATAAGTGAAAGAAAAAGATAAGAAAAGACTCAAAATTTTGTATGTAGCTGTGGCGACCAATGACTACTGCGTCCCGTGGTTCTGGAGTTGTTGAGTCTATATTCTGTGAAACCATTTCCCTATTAAAACCAAAAGGGTTGCAACTGCTCTAAAAATTAGTATGCAATATGCATGCATGGTAAAACCGAGTTCAATCATAATTTCATTAATTAATCTATATTTTCACCAAAAATAAATTATTTTCTGATATATCTATTAAGCAAATATGTTTAGCATACTGCAAACACTGCACATGTTATAAGACAGAGAAAAATAAATTAGAAATTTTTTACAGTACACATGTTTAATTTTATTTTTTTATAATTAATCAACACTATTATATTCACCACTACTTTTTTTTATTCACTGGAAAAGAATATTCACCGCTACTTTGTTAGTGCATGTTTATTAAAGATTATAATGCAAAACCATATTGAGCAATGGAGACTTTTATTAGCAATTTTAATATACAAACATGAATAAATTATTCTGAAATTGAAAAATTATTAAAAATATAAAATTGTTGTAGAATAAAATAATTTTACACAATAAAGTTAGAAAAACGTAATTAATTTAAATAAAATGAATTATGGTCAATTGATATGGTAGGTTATAACATTTTAATATTTTAAGAATTTTTTAGGAAAATAAAAATCAGAACAGAGGTGTATAAAATGAAAAGGAGTACAAAAAGTAACCCCTTCCACATACCAAGTTGCCCAAGTTGCATAAGCACCCCCAGGCCGACAAGAGGCCCAAGCTGTTACACATCCATTGCCCTCTATTATGCATACATTTGGTGTCCAAATTGGGATGAGGGATTGGGGCAGAACTTTGTCCTGTCTCCATCTCTTTCTTCAATGATTTTATTCTTAGATTATGTCTTAAAACTGATAATATGACTTAGTAACTAAAAAACAAACATTTTTATTAAAATACTTAAAATTATATTATTTCTTGATTTTTATAATAAATACTTTTTTAGTTTCTTAATCTGATGATACTTGATAGCAAGATCCGTATTTATTTTAGTTAAGAGAATGTGCAATAAGCTGCAGAGAAAGCTTTGTGAATCATATGCCTGACCTGTTTTGTTCTAAGACTTTTATTAGCAACATTTTCTGTTATTTTTTGAAATCGAGTTGATGATATTTATTTTAGTTGAATCACATGTTGTTTGGCTTGTCTTGTTCGAAGACTTTTATTTGCAACATTTTTTAAAATCAAATTGATGGTTTACTCGTATTTTTGGACGATAGGGAAATTATAGATCGACAAAAGTATAGTTTGCGTATGACAATGGAACATTGAGTCGACTGTCGAGTGGCGGCAAAGACTGGGTTGCGCGGTGGTTAAGGGCTTGACTGGGATTGCGCGCCGGTGAATTTTGTTCGCGCCGGGGTAGAGTTAGAAGATTTTGAGGCCATCAATTATCAAACTAAATTAAGACTTAAATATATTTTTAATTTTTGAAATGTGAGTTATTTGTTTTAATTATTTAAAATTAAAGTTTTTTCTTTGTCAAAATGTAAGTCAAACAGAAAATAAAATATTCATAATTTTTGATATTTTTTATTGTTATAGTTTATTTTTATTTTATATTTTAAAGTACAATTTTTTTAGTGGTTTAAAATTGCGATTGTGTCTAAATTCCGTCATTAAATTACATTTTTCTAGTAATGTGCTGAATATTAAAAAAACGAGCACCTATTATTCTTTTATTATTTTATATAAGGTTTTATTAAAATATGTTATTTATAAGTTTTATTCATTTGAGTAGTATTTTTCTAATTCAATTAAAAATTAAATGTTTAATTAAAATATTTTTAATTTTATATGTTACATTTTTTAAAAAATATATGCAGAGTAATGTGTAGAATAAGATTCTTATATACTATATATAATAAGAGATAAAATTTTAAACTATAAGTATTTATTTGAGATTGAATTATTTTACTAGGTGAAAAATATTTTTTAAATAAGTAAAAATATTACATATTGAATTGTAGAAATTAAATTAATTAAACTATTCTTGAAAAATATTATATTTACTTAAGTATCAATATTTAAAAATAATTACTCACAAGATATTACTTAGAGCTATAAACATGTAAAATAGACTGTAAAATAAATCATACTTAAAGTATTAAAATAAAAAAAAATCCTATCTTTCGAGCATTTCACTACAAAATTTAATTAATCAAGTAAAATAATAAGAAAAAATAATTTTGAATACACAAATAATTTTAAAATATTACCAATAATTCAATATGTGGAAAAGAGAAGCTCCACGTTCTAAACAATGAGAAATACTTACAAAATTGATCAAATCGAATGAGAATCTTAAAAATTCTTATGTAGGCCAGTTGACTGACCGAGTTTTGTTAGAATAGAAACTTCTTTATCTTATGTATTTGCCTATTTGGTTAGAAAGTTCTTGGAAGGGTCATTTGTGGATGAGCTTGCTGCGGAATGGATTAAGGGATATGTTGAGCTTAGTGTATAATCATAAAACTTTTTCTTTGGTGTTACTGTGTTAGTTTAATGAGCCTGATGAGAGGGGTTTTTAAATTGAGGTCACTTTTGTTTGGTGGAGGCTTTCTTGTTTCTAGTGTATTATTATTTTTGTTTTTCCTTCTGTGTTAATTGTTCCTTGTTTTTCCTAGGGGCTTGTGCTGTAGTTAACTAGGCCCCTTTTCATTGATAAAGTTTTCTGCTTATAAAAAAAATGGTGCATAAGTTAAAGTACATTATATAAATAGTCTTCATAAATGTTCTTTTTATTACTTAGTAAAATATTGAATCATTTTAAATATAATAAATGTTTTTAAATAAAAATCATATTTATATTTGTCTAACCTTTTATACTTGAACTATAAGATAAAAAGTTACTATCTCTGCTTCTCTATATAAGAAACGTACAATTGGATGATTTTTTTTTATTCCTAATAATACAAAATATAAACTCAATTTAAAAACAAAATGTATTTTTTTAATATCCTTGACTTATTGTGAAATCTATTAACGAGTCACTTACTCATTTTTCATTAATTGACTTATTAACAATATAAGTTACATCCATGGGTGGGAAAATTGTTCTTAAATTAGGTTTAGTATCATTAAATAAAATCATTACTTAAATCAATTAATTTCATTGGTATTTTTGGAATAAAACTTTAATTTGCGACACTATTAACTAAAGTTAATC
>PYAF01000449.1:2151082-2162137 GCA_007407185.1 Glycine tomentella | reverse complement strand
TGGGGTTCTTGATAAATTAAATCTAGCAGCGCAGTATCGTATTATGTGAACATGTTGGGAAAAGAATTTGAGAAAATGTTTTGGAAAAATTTAATCACGATTTCTATACTATGTTTCCAGAACGGATTTTTAATAAGTCTTCCGCTGAAAACTCTAGTACCAAGATGAGTAACAACCGGAGTACTACGGGGTGTTACACGTGGGTTCTTTGAAAATATATTTGACTAATTAGAGTACGCACATGTTGACATTTGCATATAAATTAAACTTTTTGGATGGAAGATTCTGAAATAAATATGGTCTGTTATAAATATTTTAAGGCTAGGGCTTCTCTAAATAAAAGGGCTAAACCCATGCCTCTTTCCACGAAATTACCAAAAAGGTAGCACAAAGATTGACAAGTTTGAAGAGTGAAGACTCAATAATTGAAAGGAATTGAATTATAGTAACAAGCCAGATTGTAGACCGACAAAGTGGAACTATTTTGTTTTTGCATCCAATATTCCAGGTTCATTGGATCTAACTATCATGGGGAACTCTTCATGGACCCGTACATTTTCGTCTGGACAAGGAAAAAAGTTTGATAAGAAAAAAAAAAAGGCATAAAGTATGTCTAGTCGTCTAGAAAATCAAACATTTTTGTTCTTCAATTTATTTCTTGTTTTATTTCACTATTTTTTTTAAAAATATTCTAATTCTTTAAATTTTCTTTTCATATCAAATTTATTATTTCTATAGATTATATTATTTCATGGCCTATCACACCTTGTCATATATGAATTTGATCGATAAAGAATAAAATGTGTTCATACGGAAACCATTCCATTCAGAATGCATGTAGCTTTAATATTATATTATTAATTGACACGAAAATGATTACTTTCATGAATAATATTTGTGATATAAAAAAATATTTATGGTTGACAGCTGAACAACGTTATTTGTCATGTCTAGATTTTATACTTTTGTATCTTGTGACTTTATATTTTGTCTCTAAATATGTTTCTTTTCTGAAAAGAAGAAAGAAAGAAAAATCTCTTCATAGGTGGAAGAATATTTGTTAGGCGCCAAATGTCATTTCAAAACACCCATAATTTACAACCAAATTAAATATTTTTTTAATTGAACATCCAAATATCAACCTAAGACATAAAAAAAATGATGATGATGATGATAGGTGACCATCGATACCATTAATTAATAATTAACTGCTATAATAAATAAACTTCAGAAAATGTTACAAAAGATGGGCAACTTATATAGTGTGCCACACTTCCTCAAGTTCTTGCACGGTGCCAGAGGTTTTTAGACCGTTGGATTTATTAATAAAGTAAGCAACAGCTGTAACTTTTTCTATGCTTATGCCTTTTTTTTGCTTTTTTTTTTTTTTTATAACTTTTGTTGTGCATTTTTACAATTCTATAAACTATTTACAAGTATTACATGTGGAAATGGTAAACAAGGGCTGGACCCATGTAGTGGGGTCGATGATTTTCACAAGTTCCCTTGTTCCCATCTGAAACTTGACAGAGTCTAGGGTATGCAACTCAAACTCTTGCGTAACTTACGAAGCGAATCGTGATCGTTGGATCGAAATAATAACATTGATTAGGAAATGAGAAACCGGTTGTGCAACTGTGATGTTGAGACACGTGTTTCGTTGTTTTATGTCACTAATCCATAAATGCAGCAGCAATTCCCAGACATCGCACATTGACCGATGTGATGAGACATATGGTTGTCGTTTTCCAAGATGAACTGAACATTGTAAACAAAATTTAATATATAGTAAAGACTCCTTATCATTTAATTGATTTCGAATGAGAGGTTTAACTTTTATGTTTCCAACTTCACTACAATGTCTATACTATAATTCACCATTATATTTATCCTCTATAATTCCATTGGAACCAACTTAATTAATTAATTTAATAATTTAATGTATTCAATTGATATTATTAATTAATATATTTTTTATTTATATGTTTGTATCAGTATTGATCCTCTATATTTCTATTGGAAAAGAGTTAATTAATTTATTTACTAATATAATATATTAAATGTCTATTATTAATATTTTTGATTACGATAAGCCATTGACATTGACTTTTCGAGAGCGATGGATTTTAGATGTGAAGGTGATCTGGTTATAATTTTCGCGAAAAACATAAGTTAAAATTAATTAGAGAACTTTAAGTATTCAACAAATATTATGAACAAAATAAATAAGCTAAATACAATATCGTAAGTTCCATTCAATAATCTAGTCTTCATATCAAATAATAAAATAAATAAGAAATAAGAACCAAGGCAAGTTAAATACAAAGATGAATAAATTTTTTAATTCCCAAGTCATCTCCCAAACATGAAGCACGAGCCAGTATATGATCAAATCTTTAATGTGATTTTTTGAAGTTGTTCATCCACCTTCATTTGAAGGGGAAAATGTAATTAGAATATAAATTAATTTTACAAAACACTTTAAATCAGTTTAGAAAAGTTAAAGAAACATTTTTAAACAAAAAATGTCTTAACATCTTACTTATATTTTCAAATAAGTAATAATCATTTTATGAGATTTTCAAGGTAATTTTTTGAAATGGTTGATCATCCACCTTCATAATAAGGAAAAATATTTTTAGGAAAAAATATATAAATTTTAAGTTTTAGTATATATATATTAAATAGGCTAATCTGATAGGCCTAACAGACTTTTTTTAAAAGCTTGAGCCTATCATTTTTATCCAAAATGTAAGTAATTTTCAATTTGACCAAAATGTCAGTAATATTTCATTGGACCAAAATGTAGTAATTTTTTTGGTGAAAAATGTCAATAAATTTTCATTAGACCAAAATGTTATTAAGAGTAAATTTTCCCTCTTTTTTATCGTTAAAACATAATAATGATAATATAATAATCACTTACAAAAATAAGGAAATAAGCATACGTTAAAAGAAACATAATAATAACCATAATGTGTCTGACAATGAGACTAAATATTATAATTTGGATAAATTTGTAATGATTAATACAATGTTACAATGTTTATTTTGGTATACTGATATAATGCTTATTTTTGATAATTTCTATTGTGACAGACAAATGATGGTTATTAATCAATATTATGATTATTATTATGGAACAAAATGATTATTTACCCTAAAATTATGGTTAGCAGCATTCTAACCATTAATTATTAATTTATATATTTTTTTAAAATATAAAATTGACAATAATTAATTATTAATATAAAATATTAAAACTAATTTAAATTTTAAAAACTTAATTAGTTGAATGAATAGTATGAAATTGTGAACAATTTGTATTATTTTTTTAAAAAAATATTGAAATTTGTCATCTCATTTTTTCACTTAATTATTTTTTACCTAATTAATCAACATGTCTCAATAATATTATTCAATTCTCGTAAGAGATTTGAGGTCACTCCTAATTATTAAGTCTTTTCGTATGCTACGCATTTAAAGTTAAGAGATTGTGTATCCTTTAAGGCTGTGTACCCTTTGATCAAAATACTCACAAGGAGCTTATAGGCTAGTCTATATGAGGAGGTTTAGGTTAGGTCAAAATTTTCAAAAAATGAATCAAGCCAAATTTTTTTATTAAAGTCTATTTAATCAAAAAAGACAGCATTTAAAATGGAAAATAATTAATTATTAATATAAAATATTAAAAGTAATTTAACTTTTAAAACTTAATTAGTTGAATGAATAGTATGAAATTGTGAACAATTTGTATTATTTTAAAAAAAATATTGAAATTTATCATCTCATTTTTTCACTTAATTATTTTTTACCTAATTAATCAACATGTCTCAATAATATTATTCAATTCTCGTAAGAGATTTGAGGTCACTCCTAATTATTAAGTCTTTTCGTATGCTACGCATTTAAAGTTAAGAGATTGTGTATCCTTTAAGGCTGTGTACCCTTTGATCAAAATACTCACAAGGAGCTTATAGGCTAGTCTATATGAGGAGGTTTAGGTTAGGTCAAAATTTTCAAAAAATGAATCAAGCCAAATTTTTTTATTAAAGTCTATTTAATCAAAAAAGACAGCATTTAAAATGGAAAATAATTAATTATTAATATAAAATATTAAAAGTAATTTAACTTTTAAAACTTAATTAGTTGAATGAATAGTATGAAATTGTGAACAATTTGTATTATTTTAAAAAAAATATTGAAATTTATCATCTCATTTTTTCACTTAATTATTTTTTACCTAATTAATCAACATGTCTCAATAATATTCTTCAATTCTCATAAGAGATTTGAGGTTACTCCTAATTATTAAGTCTTTTCATATGCTAAACATTTAAGGTTAAGAGATTGTGTATCCTTTAAGACTAAGAGATTGTGTCTTTAAGGCTAAGAGATGGTGTCCTATGATCAAAATACTCACGGGGAGCTTACAGGCTAGTCTATATGAGGAGGTTTAGGTTAGGTCAAAATTTTCAAAAAATGAATCCAGCCAAAATTTTTATTAAAGTCTATTTAATCAAAAAGGACAACATTTAAAAAATCTTTTAAGTCTAACAACTTGGTCTATCTAAAAGATATTAATGTTATTGTTGTTGTTTTCAAGTTAAAATTTATAATTAATTTTAGGATAAATAATTATTTTTGTCCTTAAATGTGTAGAATGTTGATAACCATAATTTTAGTATAAATAATCATTTTCGTTCCATAATAATAATCATAATATTGATTAATAATCATCATTTGTCTATCACAATAGATATTATCAAAAATAAACATTCTATCAATATACTAAAATAAACATTATAACAATATATTAATCATTATAAATTTATCCAAATTACAATATTTAGTATCATTATCAGACACATTATGGTTATTATTATGTTTCTTTTAACGTATGCTTATTTCCCTATTTTTGTAAGTGATTATTATATTATCATTATTATGTTTTAACAATAAAAAAGAGGAAAAATTTACTCTTAATAACATTTTGGTCTAATGAAAACTTATTGACATTTTTCACCAAAAAAATTACTTACATTTTGGTCCAATGAAATATTATTGATATTTTGGTCAAATTGAAAATTACTTACATTTTAGATAAAAATGATAGTCTCAAGCTTTTAAAAAAAATCTGTTAGGCTTGTCAGGTTGACCTATTTAATATATATATATATATATATATACTAAAACTTAAAAATTATATATTTTTTCTAAAAATATTTTTCCTTATTATGAAGATGAATGATCAACCATTTCAAAAAATCACCTTGAAAATCTCATAAAATGATTATTATTTATTTGAAAATATAAGTAAGATGTTAACTTTTCTAAACTGATTTAAAGTGTTTTGTAAAATTAATTTATATTCTAATTACATTTTATCCCTTCAAATGAAGGTGGATGAACAACTTCAAAAAATCACATTAAAGATTTGATCATATACTGGCTCGTTGTTTCATGTTTGGGAGGTGACTTGAGAATTAAAAAATTTATTCATCTTTGTATTTAACTTGCCCCGGTTCTTATTTCTTATTTATTTTATTATTTGACATTAAGACTAGATTATTGAATGGAACTTACAATATTTTATTTAGCTTATTTATTTTGTTCATAATATTTTGTTGAATACTTAAAGTTCTCTAATTAATTTTAACTTATTTTTTCATGAAAATTATAACCAAATAACTTTCACATCTAAAATCCATCGCTCTCGAAAAGTCAATGTCAATGGCTTATCGTAATCAAAAATATTAATAATATACATTTAATATATTATATTAGTAAATAAATTAATTAACTTTTTCCAATAGAAATATAGAGGATCAATACTGATACAAACATATAAATAAAATATATATTAATTAATAAATAAATTGAATATATTAAATTATTAAATTAATTAATTAAGTTGGTTCCAATGGAATTATAGAGGATAAATATAATGGTGAATTATAGTATAGACATTGTAGTGAAGTTGGAAACATAAAAGTCAAACCTCTCATTTGAAATCAATTAAATGATAAGGTGTCTTTACTATATATTAAATTTTGTTTGCAATGTTCAGTTCACCTTGGAAAACGACAGCCATATGTCTCATCACATTGGTCAATGTGCGATGTATGGGAATTGCTGCTACATTTATGGATTAGTGACGTAAAACAACGAAACGTGTGTCTCAACATCA
This sequence comes from Glycine tomentella, assembly GCA_007407185.1. Lineage (NCBI taxonomy): Eukaryota > Viridiplantae > Streptophyta > Magnoliopsida > Fabales > Fabaceae > Glycine > Glycine tomentella. The sequence continues at coordinate 2,155,947 of PYAF01000449.1, read as the reverse complement.
CAATTGTACAACCGGTTTCCCATTTCCAAATCAATGTTATTATTTTGATCCAACGGTCACGATTCGTTTCATAAGTTACGCAGGAGTTTGAGTTGCGTATCCTAGACTCCGCCCTGAAACTTCTTTCGTCGTGTGTTTTCCCAGCTTGAAGAGGAAAGAATAACGCTCCGGTAATGTTGATCCCTTAGTTAACGGAGCCATATTTGTCGAAAATTGCAAAAGCTGAAGCTTTTTTCTAGTTCGTTTGTGTGAGAATCCTTTTCTGTGGTTCATCATTTTCGACGAATAGGAAAGTGTAATAGTTGTGTTGGTGACATTCTACGATTTCATTCAGTGGTCCACGATGACGTAGTTTTGTTTTCGCTGGTGTTGGTTGTTGTGAAGTTTGGTCAGTGAAAGGAGATTTGCCAATTTGGTTTTGTTTTCCAATTTGTTGTTGGTATATGTTTCATAGGCAAGTACCATACCATTGCAGATGCTAACGAACGCTGATGGTTGTTTTTGTCTTAGTTTTCGTCATTAAGATTTAAATTATTAAATCCAACGAAAATCACTCTACTTTTTCACGTGTAATATTTGAAAATAGGTTATACAATTATAAAATTGTACAAAAAAGTAAAATAGTACAAAAAACTTACGGTTGTGAATTACTTTATTAGTAAATCCAACAGTCAATCAAACTCTTAAATTGGAATTAGTTCTGCTTTTAATTTGTACGTTTGAGTTTTCGATGTTGTAAATACTATATAATATCGATTTTTCTAGAATCGATGTTGTTTATTTTTTTTTTTGTCTATTTGTTACTATATCACATCGATTTTGGAGAGAATCGATGTTGTATAATGGATTTCAAACCAATGTTAAAAATGATTTACTTTTAACGATGATCGTTTCAACATCAATTCAAAATCAACTTTGAATGTCCATAAAATCGATATTAAATATCAATTTTATAATAGTGTTATAGTTTGGGTAAGCATATAACTTGGTCAATGCAGAAGCATCCCAAGCTTTGAGCTCATCTTGGGAGAAGGAGCTATATTTGCATTTGTTCAATCCCAGCAAGTTTTGCCAAAATGTTAAATTGTTGAGCTGTTGTAGGTTTGTTATTGCTGTTACTGGGACTTACACTTTAAATTTGTTTGTTGTCTTTAAGTTCTGTTCGTTCTCTTCAACCTTTTGTCATCGTGTAAGTTTTTCTTTTTCAATCACTTTTCCATATTTTAGTGGCTGATCCCACGACGAAGACATGGGTAATTTGGATAAAAAATCCCATTAAAATGTATGTGGATGACACATGACCTCCCGGGATTAACAGAATAGACAAAGGTCTTTGCAGTGAATTTCAATCAATGAGGAATTTTTGTAGGTCTCCCAGAAGGAGGGATATTAGATGTAGTAAAGTACAAAATAGAGCGAGTTTAATTTGCTTTAAGGTTTAATATCATATTGTTTCCTCCAAATGATACAAGATCACGTTAGACATTCAGTATTACTACTTTTGGTCCTTTTTTATAACAAATAACTAATTTACTATGATTAAAAAATAGTTAATTTAATTAAAAATATTAAATTTATCTTAAATTGATATATTTTTTTTCAAAACTATCCACTATAACACAAACACTAATGATTTATTTTTCTCTCAGTTAGAATATCTCTAATAGTGTTCATATATGTAACTCAGTTTATATCACTTCAATCTTAAGTAATCCAGTTAATTTTTTTTCCATTGAATATTTTTATAATATTCATTAGAAAATTTTTTAACTCACAAATATTCAATTTATCCCTCCTATATTTAATACAAAGTTAAGTACTTTAAAATCACTTGTGACACCTCAAAATAATAACTTTTGTTAAGCAACTTATTAAACAATTTCTATTGTATATGCTCTTACATGTTATTCTGAAATTAACTTTAATCAAAAATAATTTTGTGAAAAAATATTTAACACAGAACATTTTAGATTCAACATTATAAAAAATGAAGTTATACTTTTAACTTACCTTATAAAATAAGGACCAGAAGTAATAATTTTTTGAGTTACTTAAAATATTGAAACTTTAAAAAATAATCTGATTACAATGCCTCTACTTCTTTAGTAGATACGTAAATCATATGTTTACTTGGCTTAAATAGATTCCTACAATAGAAGGTTGAGTACATGATATCTGACCATAATGAAAATTGCAAACCTATATATAGAAGCAATGGTAGAGCTGCAAGTACTGCAATTATATCAGGAACCGCCTTCAAACCATAGTAGTACGTTATGAAGAAGGCACTGCCAAATGCTACCATCATGCATGCTATGGAGATGAATAGAGTTATCATTCCACATATTAACTTCAAGGGCAGTGACTTGTGAAAGTCGTACTCCGCATATCGTGAGATGAGAATAGACAAGAATATCAATATTGCAGTTGCAGAGAAGACGAATGCAGCTGCATCTGATATTGCAAATACTTGGAATGATGCTTTGTTCAAGTAATTTGGTTTATTTGTGGCATCATCGATACCACCTGGTATGTTAATTGCAGCAGCGAACACTGCTGTGGCAATAACGGTTGATATAAGCATACAAAACTCAGCAGTGCGTTTCATCCATTCCTCTCCTTCTTTTCGCAATCCTTCATGCTCCTTTGTGAATAATTCTTCAGCAGTTAGGCCATCAGAATTTTTCAACTTTATGAACGATGGTGGCATTATTTTCTTCACCTCCTGTCACATATATGTTAAGAGTTAGTATATATGACTTTGGTGAGTAAACCTCAATAATTACAATTTAGAACTTTAGGCATAATAATAAATGAATCTGTATCTGGGAACAAATGCATATATGAAAGATCAGCAAACAGATAGATTGACTAAATTTTGAATAGAATTATAATGGATGAGTAAAAAATTAACAATTAATCCATATATAATCTGTCACCCATAACTTATTTAATAAAAAATCAAGCCGTATAGAGAGTATCAACCTATGAAACACAGACTCTGACACGAACACCAAACACAATATGAATATTTCAATGCGACCTATGTCTAAAATCTAGAACACGGGGACACAGGATATACACGTTAATAGAAAGAGTGATATATTCATCTTTTTAAACCAACTTTCTATGTTTTCTCAATTGTATGAGTTATGTAAAAGTGACAACTTCAGTAATCAAACCAACAAAAAATAATTTTTAAATTAGATACCTAATAAGAAATGTCGAGCAAGTGTCATGTGTGTTGGTGTCGGAAGTGAGTATGGCACAATGACACTTCAAACAAGAGAAGTATTCGTGTTTCATAAGTATCAACAAGGTTTGTTGATAACTAATCTTTCTTGAGAAATCTGACTAAACACCTTTAATGAAATTTTACCTTTCAACCACAAGACTTAAACCCAAAATCTTGCTTAAAATATGTCATATCAATAAACATTGAACTAGAGAATTTTATCACACAAACCTGGCTTCTTTAATTTGTTAACAATTTTAGATTTTAACTATGGTTACATAATTGTTCACTTTAACCAAAACTTAATAGAATTTATTGATGAAAGATACAGGGATAGTTGGAAAAACTGTGAAACTAGAGAAAAGAGTAAAAAAAATACTTTATCTAATATGCAACGATAAAAGAATTTTCAAACACATGACAATGCAGTGGTGCTATGAAAGCAGAGTGCCGTGTGAAAATGCAAAGCATTCAAAGTCAATGAAATAAAGGGGTTACCTCAAACCATATGATCTCGAGGCACATTTGGAGTGCTGCTCCAGAAACTAATTCAAGTCGATCTGGTGGGGCTAACTTTGCAGCCAAATGCAATATAGTATTGTTCTTATTTTTTGGTTGGAAACACAAAGGGTTGTTTTCTTTGACTAAATATGATATTATAATATCCTTAATGGACCCTATTTCATGTACGAGATTGAAGATGCTAGCATGGCGATATGAAACTGCTGTGTGAATTATACTTTGGTTTTTGTTGTCCACTTCCCATATGATCATGCTAGGGTAAGCACTAATAAGCTCTGACAAGAATCCAAAATTACCAACTTCTGCAGCATCGAATAATAGTTGAGAAGGGACACTTATGATTCTCAATGCCTCCGAGTGGTCTTTGTGGCGGAGAATCGTTTTCCAGAGAAAATTAACCAATTGAAACATCACATGTTTTTTCATGTCTGCAATATAAAAAATTGGTTTCTTGTAATGAAAGAAGTGTAAAAGAGTAAGGTATAATCAGGAAGCTCTACAAATAAATAAATAATTCAAGCCACTTGTCTGAATTTTCCTTATAATTAGTGAACGTAAGAATTTACCAGGGTTGATCTGGATGGCATCTTTAATCTCTGGACCATGACAACAAGAATCCAAAGGGTTTTGATTTAGAGCCAAGAGATGCAAAGCTGTGTCCTTATTTTCATCACGTGCATAAGCTAGCTCTTCCCACTCTCTTGCCATTTCTAAGGCCATGTCTGAAAGATATTTAGATCAATATCTAGTTTACTTCATTTTAAATTAAGGCTTAAGTATGTTTTAAGTATATGGTAAATGATTGATTTTTGTTTTGGATTTTAATAATTTTTTTTGTTGTATTGGATTTATGATATATTAAAATTTTTGTTTTATTGTCTATTAAGTGATTATATAACCTTTTATATACAAATATTTTCAATATATATCAATAATTGAAATAATATTACATCATCATTTAACTAATGACACAAAGACTCAAAATAAAAGTTTTTATATATCAAGTATCTATAACGAAAAAATTTAATAAAAACCTAAAAAAATGAATAATTTATTAGAAACCTAAAATATATTTAAACCTTAATTTAACACAATTTTATGCTACAAC
>PYAF01000449.1:2134558-2150982 GCA_007407185.1 Glycine tomentella | reverse complement strand
TATGAAACTTTTCATAAATTTAAATAACCAATACGAAACCATTTAAAAATTTAATGGACAATTTTAAAACTATTTTAAAATCTTAAAAGATCAAAATAATATCATTTAAAATGACGTTTTAAGTAACATATTATATCATTATTTTAATTAGTATTATTAAACACGTCATATTTTTCAGTTAACATATTTAATATTTTTGATGAAAAAAAATTAAAATGAAATGTTTTGAAAATATAAAAGAATTAAAACCAGACATTTGAAACTTAAATAAACAAAATATTGAAGTAAATGATCAAAACTAACTTTTAACCTAAATAAAAAGAAAGTCTTGCAAAATTTGTGCTAATAAATTTTAATTAATATATTTAAAAGAGAGTATTAATAATTGTGTTAAAACAAGAAATGCTTACGATAGTTGCCGGTGTTGATACATGTAAAGAACAATTTTATCTTGTCCTTGTCCTCGAATACTTCTTTGGTCTCGTCGTATAGAAACCGAGCCATGTCGCATTTTCCTTGCATCACAGCAAACTGAATAGGGGTATAATCATTTCCACCCCTTTTTGTTGGCAAGTGTGGATTTCTATCCATCAATAATTTAACAATTTCCATGTTCCCAGATGCAACAGCGAAGGAAAATGCCGTGTTGCCCATGTAATCTTGCAATACAATGTGTTCGTCTTCGAGTTCATGCAGCAGCTCCTTCACAAAGTGTGAATCCTTTGCACCAGCAGCAACATGCAGAAGTGTAGCCCAACCACTAGCTATTGCTGCGTGCTTCAGTCTATCATCTATTGCTAAGATCACTTTGGCTGCTTCCCAATTGCCTTTTAGAGCAAGCTTGTGAAGGGGCACACAAAGATCCAAAAATTTGTCCATGGATTCCCCTGAAACAAAGCTAATATCTATATTACTTATAAAATATTTTAATGAATACGTTTATTTTTATTTATTTTTAGAATACTACCTCTACTATATATAACTTTTTTTAAAAACTAATTTACAAACATTAAAAAATTGGTTAATTTAATTTTTGGGTGAATTCAAGAGATTTTTCAATCAAAAGTAAAAAATTAATCCTTTAAAGGATTAAGATTCATTTTAAGTGGTTATTTTTTCTTAACAAGACATTTTTTCACACACAAACCTGGTTATTGAACCTACCTTGACCACATACATATAAAAAGATTATTTATCAATCATATCAATCATGCAACATCTTGTTGATAATTGATTAATTTAGTTAGTGATTGATATTTAAGATTGCTAAAACTCGTCATTTTGCTATTTTTAACCTTTTTTTTTTACTAAACTAATCAATGTATGCAAAGTGAATGATAATTATATAATTTATTTTATTAATTAATTTGTTGCTAGTTATTTAACCTTTACAAAAGAAGAAATAAAGAATTTATTTTATTAATTTACAGTGTTTTCTTTTTTATTAAAAATTGAAATAAATTAAGCAGTTTTTAATTAAAAAATTGATAATTTAAAAGAACAAATCATTTTTACCGTACTTGTTTCCTGAAAAAAGTAAAGGTCAGGACAATTAAATTGAGTTGTATCTGGTTTGTTTGGATCGTTGGAGAGTTGTCCTTGTGGAGTTGGAGAGTTGGCACCTGTCATTTCCCTGTTAAAGCAAAGATTGCAAGTTACGTAATTATTCTATTAGGGTTGGAGTTCTCTCCATTTATTGAATTTGTTTTTAATGTTAGTATTTTTCTCTCTCTTAAAAATCAAGAAAATGGAGAGGTCCGAAGAGTTTTTTTCCCAATCATACACGTTAGAAATCTAGAAACAGTTTGTGTACTAAAGGGAGGAAAAATATTCAAGGTTAGCATTCAGCAATTATCAAGTTTCAAAATTTTTAATCTACAAATTAAAGATACTTAACCTGTCAAAAAAGAACTTGTCAAGCTCATCCCACATTTGCTTGGCTGTTTTTGGGTCCTCTGAAAATATTTCAAAAATGTCTGGATTTAAGGCACAATGTAAAATATTTTTTGCTTTTGCTTCTAATTCCAAACTCTTCATGTCGTCTTCATCATATTCATCTTCACTTTTCTCCACTTCTTCATTGTCTACTAGCTTGGTTGGAACTTTTGGTCCATTTTTTATCACAAGCCAAAGCTTGAAGTCAACAGATTGTATGAATACTATCATACGCCCCTTCCACTCAGTGTAATTTCTTCCATTGAAATATGGTGGCCTCGAAATAGAGTGCCCCTCAGTGATGATATTACTCATCAAATTCACAACTGTTGAACCTACAAGAACATATTTTCTTATACTATATTATGCCCAGGAATGTTAAGGATAAAATTTCTTTAGTGGTCATCTAACATAAAAAAAATCATGTGTATTTTTCTTCTGAATCTTGACCACTCAGATTTAATAGTTTATCTTTTGTAGTTACACATAAAGTATATGTTATGATCTTTGTCCTAACCCTGCTTAATTAATAAATGAATGATTGTCTCCTATACTAACGAAGAGTGAAATATGAAACAAAGAAATAAGTGAGAAAAAATAGGAAGGATGTAAATGGAAAAATATTGTGAAAAATATGTTAGTAGAGGAGTAAAAAACAAACAAAAATAATTAAATAAATATTAAAAAATTATACTAATTAAATATTAAATTTAATGACATGTGAATTTTAATGATATTATTTTTCTTAATATAAATAATTTTTTATTATAAAAAAAATTGGCTTTTTAGAAAGTTAAAACAAATAATTGAGAGCCACTTCTTCTTTCCCTTCTTTACCCTCACCCACCTAACAATAAAATACCTCTTTCCTAAGTGTTTTCTCTTAATTCCTTCTACCCTAAATACACCTAAACAAACACGGCAAGAAATTCTTATGAATCCCCAGAGATGAGTGGAAATTTTCATTCCTATTTAGACTCTGAAAAGAATTTATAGTTCATATGCAAATTAGACCCGTACATGAGTGATTGAGAAATCACTGTGCGTAAAAAAACGAGAAGGAACAGTTAAATACGGAGTTCATACAAAGTGAATACATATTATGACGTTTCAGACACTTGTACTGTGAATATGGAAAATGTCTCTAATAAGATAAGGATTTCCACAAGAAAACTCGAATACCTAATTAAATTAAGGCAGGAGTAAGCTAATATAATTTTGTATAAAAATATATAAATATTGAAAAATTCTCGTAACTAACAATTTGATTTTGTTTTATAGGACTCTTCAGGATATAAAAACTCTGTCGACTGAAGAAAGAACAAGAAAAGGTAAAGGTCAAACAAGAATAATTGATATATATATATATATATATATATATATATATATATATTGGAATGGACGGTTTCTTTTATTTTTATTTTTTACTATTTGGACCACTTGCACATTAAAGAAATGAAAAGATATTTAAGTATGATTAACCCTTGACTAGTACCTTTAATCTTACCGAAGTTGGATCACGATCGTTGATCTCTTAACAATAAAAATAGCCTGTAAGGCACACGAGTAGCTAGACAAGGGCCATGAGGGTTAAATTATTCCTTCTAGTTTCTTTAAAAATATGGAGTGGGAGCCAGGAGGAAGTTAACCTAACGGGACAGCCCTATATTTCGACCTAACCGAATTTTACCTCGAGAGATGAAAAAAAATGTCAATTATATGTCTTTTATTTGAAAAAAAGAAAAATGTGAAATATATCATGAGAACTGTTAAAATTGACCTAAAAAGAATATATATATATATATATATATATATATATATATATATATATATATATATATATAAAAGAAGACGTGCAATACGTGGTGGAGTCATATGCGAAACCCCACCAGTGAGAATAATCCAAGTTTGCGTTTGTTGTTTTTCCCCTCATGCCCTCAACTTGATTAATTATGGCCAAATATTGTACAACAACTCTTTTTAACTAACGTGTGACTGAAATTTCAACCTAATGAAAAAAAATATTAAGGTGCGCGTACCTAAAAATATACAACTTCTAAGTTTTAACTGCAACTTTTCCCCCTCCTCCTCCACTTGATTGCCTGCACAAAAATGATCAACAACGCCAATAAGTATTTTGGGTAAATAGAATTAGAAATGAAATGTTTCAAAACTGTAAGGTAAAGTAATTAGCATATAGATCTAGTCGAGTTCTTGATGGAGTTGCAGTAGAAAACATAAAAATAAAAAAGATACAGAGGTACGTAAATTCAAAGTGTGTCCATAAGATAAAAGGGAAAGAGAAGAAAATAAAGTTGAAACAAGGATACAGTTAAGAGGATGTGGAATGGTGAAAAAGAAACCTGAAGAAGAAGAAGATGGTGGTGTTTGGTGTTGGGTGTTAAATGAAGGAGTGGAGTTGATATTTAAAGGATATGATAGAAAAAAATAGCTCTGAGACAATAGAAGAAATGCTGAAGAACGTTCCTTTTGGATATTCTTTCCTTCTTCTCAATGGCTTTTGGAAATGGCACTTTCCAGGGTATTACTCAAACACAAGTTGCTTTTAATAATGTTTCAATGTAAACCGGAGACTTAGGACGTCAACGTACATTAGTGAACAATGAAAATGAATGCAAAAAAAGAGAGTATTGTTCCAATTAGTTAGCTTAATATATTGGTTCAACGACTAATAAGTCTATATAGCATCACAATATTGATGTTTCTATCAAAAATCATCATAATATTCCACTTAAAAGGAAAACTTATTTGTCGCAATATGCGTTGTGTACGTTGTGACTTGTGATAATTTATAGTATATTAACAGTGTCATATAAAATAGTAGTATTTATTAATATAAATTTGTTGTGTCCCACACATGTCTGAGATTCACGACCAAGTTCGAGCTTAATCAAGGTTTGAGTTGAACCGATGTGATCCTTTCTTTCGGTACGGCGGACAAGTTGGTTGGAAATAGGTTGGTATTGTGAAGGCACTGACATTAGCATTTATGTTAATCTTATTGACTTGATTGATGCCATTTTATAAGTGCAAACATTAACTATAAAATAAAATTTTAGTAATTTTTTCTTGTAAATTTAATTGTTAATTTAAATGAAACATAGATTTATATATAGTAAAATAAATAATAAAAGCTTCTTCCGACTTTCATGAGTAGATGGTCAAATATTTTTGGAAATTATACAAATTATCCCCGTTTTTTTTTTTTAACATTTCCATTAACTTCCTTTATAAGAAAATACGATATAATATTTTTTAAATAATTAAGGAAGTTAAATGTAGGAGGAAATAAAAAATATATATATATAATTTCACATTAACCTTAGGGGTCTCTAATGCCCATCAACTAACAAAACTAGCTACATAATTTACACCAAAACCTCCCCTATGTTGCTAGAGAGTCTCTACACCACCATGGACCCTACACACCCACCGCCATCTAGAGGCTTCACGATGGTCCTTACTCCTTTCTTTCGTAGTTACCATATTTAGGTGGGAGTCATGTTCACATAATCTTCTTTCACAAGAGGTACCTCGGTGGCACAAGGAGGAGTTACCTCACGAAGACATCAATGAATCTCACATAAGGTCACAAACCTTTCATCAACACGTGTGAGAAATGATATCATGGTTTTGGACCATCATATTAGTTGTGGTCTTGACCAATACACGGTTGACACACGGACAAGGAACTATTGTTGTCTATAATAATATTTATTATAATAATATTAAGATGAAGCGTAATTATTTTTGTCCACAACGATGTAATTTAATGTGAAGCCTAATCCACTCCTTTTATTTATGTTGAGTCTTGTATAAGAATATGCATGTTTTCACATGAAAAAAGTTAATAAGAAAAATACCATGACAACAACTAGACTTTTAGAATCTATTCGTCTTTTAGTGTGATTTAGTAAACCATTTCTTCTTCTTCTGTGAGTTAACTGCTTTGCATTATGTTAATTACTTATACAATCATCATTTTGAGCAACAGTAAAAAAAAAACAAATTAATGCAGACAAAAGAAAATCAAAATTTATTATTGAGCAAACAGCTCCATCTTTCTAGTGAATCATTCGTTTCCTTGGTCTAAACAGAGAACCACACATGTAGTGCAAATACATTATGTCATGCCAGAGACGAAACTGTAGACATATAAATAAGAATATAGGAAAACACACAAATACAGCAATGGTGATAGGAACCCACGTTTTAGCATGGTAATATGCTATGAAGAAAGTACTACTGAATGCTACCATCATGCTGATTATTGAGAAAAATAGTGACACTAGTCCAAATATCAATTTGAATGGCAGTGACCTGAGAAAGTCTTCCTCAGCATAACGTGAGATGAGTATGGACAAAAAAATTAGGGTTGAGGTTGTAGAAAGGGTCAATGCCAAGGCATCTGATAATGCAAATACCGTGAATAAAGGTTTCTTCAAATAATTGGGAGATCCTGACTTGTCATCGCTACCACCTGGGACGCTGAAAGCTGCAGAAAACACTCCTGTTGCAATTAGAGTTGAGACAACCATGCAAGAACTTGCTGTTCGCTTCATCCAAGATTCTCCCTTTTTCAACAAATCTGCATGTTGATTGGTGAATAGTTCTCGAGGAACAATGCCTTCATGATTTGGTATCTCTATAAATGATGGTAGCATGATCTTTTTTACCTCCTGCCACCTCAAGGGTATGTGCATAATGTCATTTATGTATAAACTATTTATTTACTTCATGGAATTGAAGTATAAATGCAAAAATTTAAGGTTGTTTTGTTTCAATTAATTACAAATTATTCTTGGGAAAGTGAATTGAGAATATCATATATTAATGTTGTGAACAAATCTTGAGAAAACATTCTAAGTATTATTTATTATCAAGAATATAAACTATTCACATTTATTTTATTACTTATTCTTGAGATGAAAAATGGCTATCTCTTAGAGCCAATTATTCGGACCTCCCTTAAGATTTTGTCTTATTACACTCTATACTCCTTTATTATGCAATCCTTCAAAAGATCTCTTAATATATTGCTTCGTATAATACCCGGAACTCTTTCCCTCCACTTGCATCCCCTTGTGTTTTATGTGAATAGCATTTGATACTCCTCCATTTATTTTTCTTAGCTTTAAACCTTATTATCAAGTAACAACATAACATTAACAGATGTCTTTCAAAAAAAATATGATATATAGTAGTAGTAAAATTAGCAACCCAGTGACTTATCATTATAATAGAGTAAGCTTATGTTATTTTTTGGATAAATTGTGTTTTTAATTTCACATTAGTTTACAACAGTTGATGATGTCAAGCAAGTTGCTAAGCAATTAAAAACAGTTAAACAAAAAAAAAATTATCCTTGACATGACTATCTCATCAGACTCGTTAATGTCGAAACAAGTCATTGAACTGTCAATTCATTGTTATATCATCAATTAAAGGAGGAGTATATATCAAGCACAATTTGCATAAAACAGATGGTGTGCAAGTGAGGGAGAGGATTTTCGGTGTTGTATGAGACAATAAATTTGTGTGAGGGGGCAGGGGGGCATGGGTTACAAAATGAAGGAGTATCAGGCGTGATCGATGAAAATCTTAAGTATTTCTGAGAATATGATTTATAAGAATGTAATATTATACCTTAAAAACTGTCCCTTAAAAATATCAAAAGATGAAATTAAGAAGCTTGGAGTATAGATTATACCTCAAACCATGTCAACTCAAGCATCATTTGAAAAGCTGCTCCAGAAACTACATTAAGTCGATCTGTTGGTGCTATTTTTGCAACAGAATGGAGTAACGTGTTGCCTTCATCATCCAAAAATGTTAACACGAAATCTTTGCTTGGGCCAATTTCGTGTATCAAATTGAATATGCTAGCATGGCGGTGCAAGGCAGCAACGTGAATTATACTACGACCCATCGTATTCAATTCCCAAATCAAATCCGGATAAGTGCTCATAACCACAGATAAAAACTCGAAATTGCCTACTTCTGCGGCAATAAATGTTACTTGGGATGGTTCTCTTATTGCATCCATCATCTCAGAGTCATCAAGGGTAAGAAATATATCCCACATGCGTCTTGTAAGTTTAAGGATCGGAGGGTCCTTCATGTTCTTGCCTAGGGCACACAATATATATGACCAATTAGTTGTCTCATGAAAAGTATTCAACAAAAAAAACCACAAAAACGTTGTATCATGAAAAAGTTAAATGTTGTCAAAAACACCCTCTCAAGTAACAATAACATTAATGAATATAATTAATTAGAATGGACTATAATTACATTATCTTCTAATCATAAATTGTCGTATTTAGTAAAATTGTTGAGTTTTGTAATACTTATTTCAAAGGTAATAATTAGTAGTTGAATTGAGAATGTGGTGAAGCATACTTGATTTTTTAATGTATGCTTGAGAGATTTTATGTAAAGCTATAAATGTTAAAAGAATATAACTACCACCACAATAAACAATAAATGTCAAAATATGAATGTTAACTATACTCTTTCTAACATTCTTTATGTGATTATGTGATTGACTGAAATTTATTATAAATCATTCGTTTTGGTATGTCTCACTTCTAATCAGAAAAGATCATTATTAAATAAAAATCAAAGCCAACTAAAATTAGTAATTTTTAATAAGAGTGACAAATTGAAAAGAGTCATGATTTCCTAAAAGAAGTGATTATATGCACTTACACAAATGCAGGAGGTGTTTTGGATATCGTAGTGGACTTCGGCAACCACAATTCAAAGGCTTTCGAGCCAAAACATGCAAAGCTGTCTCGTAGTTATCACCCCGAGCAAAAGCTAGCGAATCCTTCTGATTTAGCATTTCCAGAGCCAGCTCTGCAAGAAGATCCAAATTATGTGGATTACAAACTCTGATGACAGCATGATTAATGAAGGTGTTCACCCATGTTCAGTTCTACCAAGATTACACTGCCTAATTTATAAGGTATGTGTACTTAGTGACATATTTGTGGTTCACACTCATCAGTAAAGGGAAGGATGCAGCCGTTTGAAGAATGAAATTAAAAGTATTCTTCTGAATTCATTAATCAAACATTAAACCATTTGGACTTTCATCAGAAACTAGGGTATTAAGTTTCTTTTCTTGTTTAAAATCTTGCCTTCAATTCACTTTTGGTTCCTGCTGGAAATGATGTCACATTAACATGTTAACATGATAAATGATGTGATAGTCCAACATTTACATTAATGTGACACTAACAATGTGTTGTACATAGATAAAAAAACACTAACATGTAACGTCGACACATTATTAGTGTCATGTCAACATATGTATTAGACTATCATATTAGCATGTCGATGTCACGCTATCATGAACATGAACATGCTATCTTAGCAATTTTCATTAAAAAAAAAAAAACAATGAACCAAAATTATTAAATTTGAAAAACAGGGAACCAAATGTTTAATAAATAATTTTAGAGGACTAAAATTACATATTCATAAAACTACATGGACCAAAAAGTGAATTTAAGCCTAAAATCTTTCAAAGACCACCAAATTGAGAGAATGTTAACAGAATGTTAGGTTCTTAATATGCTTACCATAGAGTCCAGAGTTTACACAAATGAGGAAGAGTGTAACCCAATCATCATCGTAGAGTATTTCTCTAGTTTTATCAAACAGGTACCGAGCCATTTCACTTCTTCCTTGTAACACAGCCAAGTGAAGAGGAGTGACTCCTTCTCCGCCCCTTATCGTTGGCAACGACTCATTTTTTCTGCGCATTATCTCAGCAATGTGCACGTTCCCAACAGCTGCAGCAAAGCAGAATGCAGTGTTTCCCTTATCATCTTGCAGTTCTAAGTCCTCACACGACAGTAGTTTCACCAACTCCTCCACAAAGCATTCATGGTTTGCTCCGACCGCAACGTGGAGCACTGTTGCCCACCCCTTTGTTATGGCAGAGTTCAGCAGCGTGCGGTCTTGGTCTAGTATTTTCTTGGCCTCTTTCCAGTCTCCTTTTAGTGCTGCTTTGTGCAGTGGAACACATAGGGTGTGGTACCTGTGCCTGGTTTCCGCTGCAACAAGTTAATTGAAGTGTTATCATTTTAGGGTCTAAACATTTGATCCTATTCCCTATATATACATATGAAGTTTTCAGTGATTAATGCGATTGATGCATGCATCCCCACAAGGGATTATAATTAATGATAGTATTAGTAGTTTTATGTGTAGATTAACCGTCTGAGAGATAAAAAAGGTTTTCGGAGTGTCACGTTGAGTGGAATGAGAAGCTTAACATGGTTCTTAAGCCATGAGACTCTCCCACTTAATAGATTAGTCATTTAGATTTGACTCTTTTCTTGTGCTTAAGTCATAAAAATTGGTACTTACATTAAGAAATGACTCTTAAAAGAGGTAGCAATGTTTATCAAGGAAGTCTAATTCAATGGTTGAATAATACGCGTGAGTTATTGTAAATTTCTTGGAATCTTGAAACCTAAGTTCGATTCCTAAAGATAAAAAACAAGTTTAGAAGTTACACATTGAAGCTTAATATGGTATTTTAGTCATGATGAGGCACTCTTAATGAACTGGTATTTTAGGTTGGACTTTCCTCTCAGCTCAAGTCACTTTTTCAGTGCTTCAGATTATGTATTCATTCTATTGAAATCATGACATCTGACATTTATTTACTGTTCTTTAAACTTATAGAGAACTAAAAGGATTCGTTTGGCAGGAGAGAAAATGAAAGGAAAGAAAATAAAGAGAAAAGAAAATACTATTAGCGAAATATTTTCTTGTGCTTGTTTGAAGAGAAAATGGAAGGAAAAGTTGTTTTTTAGTTACAAAATTTTAAATTTTTTCTTCTTCCTATTTTCTTTTCAATTCAAATTTTAAATTTTGCTTTCTTCATTATTTTCCTTCCATCCAACCAAATATAGCATAAATGATGTTTCAAAAAGAGGAAAGTAGACCTTGATCTATAATGACCTACCATTTTGGTGCTTCAGTGTACATTAGTAGGAGATACTGTATATAATCATAAAAGTGAGGTGGTTTTGTAATGACTTTGAATTTTGATTGACCATGTATCACTGAAATTATTAATATGGTAAGTTAAGCAGAAGGTCCTACTTCTATTTTTCATTTTTTTATTAAAAAAAAGAAGAATCCACATTTTATGAAAAGATAATTGGTATGGTTTTAAAGAAGGGACAGAGAGCTTACGAGTGGACACAAGATGAAGGAGAGGCCTCCTAAACTGAGCTGAAGCAACCCTCTGAAATCGTTGGAAAGATGCTGAATGTGTTAAGGCCATTTCTCTGCAAAGACAACATACAATACAATATTACATGTTTTCAGTGATTAGTTAAGCACTTTAATATGCTTGACATGACAATCTTCTAAGTCATAAACTACCTACTTTTTAGGGCTTACGTAAAATCAGAGAGAAAAAAAATGCATTTGCTTTGACATTTGAATGCCTATAGAAATAGAGTCCTATAATAACTAAAAAGTGATATAATTTCATTAATTGAAAGTGAATCACAGTTAAAATGAAAATTAATTTTTGAAGATGCATGTTAAGATGTATACAGCATGACTAGCTAAATAATAAAAAATATTTTAGATAAATTATATTATGAAAATATAGAGAAATGCTAGCGCCGCCACAATTTCTAACATGTTTTTTTTTTAAATATATTTTCTACTATTGACTAAAAATTAATTAGAAATCGTAACTTTTTGTGGATCTTATTTTTTATTTAATGAATTTTTATTCTAATTTTGTAATTTTTAATTAATAAATAATAAAGTGTATCCAAAAATAATGTGTGACACTCTCAGGAAAAAAAAAAAGCATATGAACATAATTTGATAGGTAAATCAGAAATACCTGGAAACTTGGTAACTTTTTTCCCCTTGTTTTGCTACAATATTCTCTTGCTTTTGGGAGGGTGAGGGGCTCAAGAAACATATTCTTCAGAGTTCAGACTTCCACTACGAGTCTATGACCCAAATCTCTAAAGACAATTAATAAAATAAAGTTAGGTTGGAGCAGATTTAATTAATTAACGAATGTATTGAGATTCCTAGACAGATAAACACTCACACCAAAAGAAATAAGTTTGTACACTGGTTGGTCCTAGGTAATGTATCATACGATATACTATACTTACACGCTTATCATTTCAAAACTGTGGAAAATTTATGGTCTGATTATTGGTTTTCTGCACGCCACAAGTTTGCGCACACCTACTCTCGGATAATGTTTCTGTCCCTGCTAATATTAGAAACTCATTATTGAATACTTTAACTGGTGAAGAGACAAAATAGTAGAGTGAAAAGATGAAAACTAAATATTTCTCAACTGTTTTTTGTTATTTTATTTAGAACTCTTTACTTTGGAACATAATTTGTAAAATAAAATTAAAAAAAAAAAAACTGAGTAGAGAACAAACATGGCTTTAGTTTTTGCATATATCATGCCCTGTCTTCAAAATTGCAACACCAGATGAGTCAAATCCAAAAGAATACTGAAAGAACACTGAGCAGGAAAAAAATGTTTTTTTATTTGTTTTATTTTCCTGCATACTTTCTTCTACTATCTGAAATATAAGCTTTTTTCTTCATAATAACATACTTGAAAACTATCCTGTCTATTGTTCTATATTGCTCCATGGTTGAAGACCAGAATAATTAGGGATATTTGAAGAGATGAATAAATAAACACCCAGACCATATAATCAGCATTTAGCAACAAATTCTTTGAACAAAAGAGAAAATATTAACTACTATAAAGAACAGAGCTATTTGGTGAAGCTAGCTCCAACAAACAAGAACTACAGTAATATAAAGGAAGAGAAGAGAGGGACAAAGAGCAGTCGATAAGAAAGAGAAGGAAGTGAGCAATAATATTATATTACCCCTTAGAAGAAAAGTTGAGAAATTTTCCCCTTTTGCAGCGTGATTGGTTTTGCTTGCTTCCACAATGCCAAATTAATCTGCAGAGGGACACAGTACTCAAGTGAAGTGTTTTTGGTTCTTCTAGAACAGTCCAAAAGAAAGAGGTGAATGCATAAATTGATGGAACATCTTTTGTTATATAATTGGCTGCCAGGCTGTTAGTCAAGTCAATGATAGATAAATTAAATTAAATAGTCTAGTACATCTATGAAATTATTACCAAGCCAAGCAAGAAAATAAGAGAGCAAAAGTATGATTTTCATGATTTTTCTATTAAATCTCTAAATAAATCACTTAACGCGTAGATGAATTAGTACATAATTATAAATAAATCACTTAAGCGGTTTAAATAGTGTCTTTTTAACTATTCAAACAACTATCTGAACTATTTTAACAACTAAAAATAAATAAAAACACATAATTTATAAGAATTAAAATTAAACTAAAAATATTAAATTATAAAAACTAAAAAAAGTATATTTACACCAACAAATAATGACAGAACCTGCTAGCCTCGAAGCCAACAAAACTCCATATAGAAACACTAAGATCCATAGGATATTAAGTTTTTTATTTTTATTTTGTGTGTGTGAGTATGGTATTAAACATCCACAACTTTTTAGATGTAAAGAGATGAGAACAACTAAAACAAAAACAAAAAAAGGTTCTGGATGTTCTCCTCTTTGTACATAAACATTTGCTATTAATTTTAACAATTTGTATTTGAAATACAAGTTCTAAATATATTAAATATAATTTATGCTGAAGTAATTAATATTTTTTTAAATATTGTAATGCTTAATTTTATTTAGATAAATATGTTATGTTAAAGAAATTGGATGTTAATTGATGAAATTTCAAAAATAATTTAATTTATTTTGTCACTTGTTTTATTTTTAATTGTTTAGTCTTTTTAAATAATTTATTTTTCTCAAATCCTTTAAGTAATATGAATTTTATTAGTTTAGTTAATTATTCACATAAATTTAATAATTTTTATTTAATAATAAAATTATATTATTTAAACTTCAAGTCTCTATGTATGAAAAGGATAAATAATATAATTTTTTAATGAATATGTGATTGTAAAAAAAATGGTTAATCAGCTTTTTTAATGAATGATTCAAGTATTAAGAAACAATAACGTTAACAAAAAAAATGACGTTAACAAAGTCTTTAGTATTTCTATGAAAAAGTAAACATCAGTCAAGAACGGTAGGCGCATAATTACGTTGACTTGGTTCTCATTCTGAGCTAATTTATTGTACCTTTTCTAAGTTAACCTATTAGAGTATCAGTGGGAAAAAAATTTAAATAATACCTTTTTAATAAAAAATTATTAAATTATTGTAATTCAAAACGTAATTACAAATCTATTGTTGTTAATTGCGTTTGGGTAAAACGTGTTAAAACACATCCAGCTTAGACGTGTTAAAACACGTCCTGAGAGGACGCAAATGGGACTGGAACACGTCCTGTGTAGACGTGACTTTGTCCTAAACACGTCCTACATGGACCAGGGGCGGAACCAGGGGGCTAGGGTGGGCCCCCCTGCCCCCCCTAAAATTTTACTAATATAAAATTATATATATATATATATATTAAAAATTAAAAAATAATTTAATAATAAAAAAGTTATATTACATAATATAATAAAATATAATATTTTTTAATATTACATTAAAAAATAAGATAAAATATTTTTGAGATTGCATTACATAATATAATAGAAATCTTTAAGATTACATTGTATAATAAGATAAAATATTTTTTAAGATTGTATTCAAATATAGTATAAAATATTTTTTAATATTGTATTCAAAAATAGGATAAAATATTTTAAAGATTGTATTGCATAATATAAAATATATTTAAGATTGCATTGCATAATATGATAAAATATTTTTAGGATTGCGTTAAAAAATTGTTTAAAATTGTATGCTTAAATTAGTATAAATATAAACATATTTTTGTGTTGATAGTATGTATTCTATTCCAAATAATATTAGAGCTTTAGAGAGTTTATATTTGCATCATTGAGAGAATTATTATGAGATCATATAGAAGCGTTTGACAAGTCTGATTCTTAACTCTCCATCAGAATTTTAAAATTTTAAAGGTACTTATTTATTATTATAGTGAAATTGTCCATTGAATTGATTATCCAATTTGAACGTTGTGATTTTTTATCCAATTAGGTTTTTTACGCTAAAACTGATTGTGTCTTCTTTATCTCTTATTTCCATATTATTACTTTGATTTTGATTTTAAATTATGAGTTATTTTATTAAAACTCACTAGACTTTGTCAGTTTGTTCATCAACCCATCATGTTTGCAATTTGTCTGTCTGTGGTTTGCGGTTTGCATTTTTTTGTATATTAGATTTGTATTATCTTCATAATACTTTTATTTATGATATAATTTTTTTTTATGTTCGCCCCCCCTCAAAAAATTTTCTGGTTCCGCCACTGGCATGGACGTGATTAAACACGTCATGCAGGGACGTGATTCAACCCCCCAAAACCCTATAAATCAGCCCCCTCAGCCCACTTAAAATTTGCCAAGTTGTGGATGTTGAATTGTTGATTATAGCAATTGTAAAGCTCTGAACCAAGTAAGTGATACTATGCTCAAATGTTATTGGTTAATTACGTGGATTATGAGGTAGATTTTCGTTAATTAGTTAGGTAATGTATGACCTAGGTTTAAGTGACATAGTTGGTGACATAGATAATTGATATTGTAGAAATAGTTATTGTATTATTGTCATAGATAATTGATATTGATGTACAAAATTGTTATTGACTTAGGTTAGAAATAATTACTTATTATAACAAAAGTTCGATGACCTAGGTTTTGATTAATTGTTTATGTATGTTAAGACCTAGGTTTATTGAGTTACAATGTTATTAGTTAGTTACTCTGTGTGTCCTCATTCCACACTGCCTGTGAAATATGAGTGTGTTGTCTTCGCCTTCGAAGTACATCCCATCTATATGGACCGGGAAGAACATGCGTTGTGGGATCGGTAGGCTCATGCTCCCGGTCAGAGCCAGAACGAGGTGACTCAGATGACGACGACTCAGCCATAATAATATGCTACACATTTTATAATTATATTATAATATTTTACCTAATTTCAAATACAAATTATTTACTTTGCTAACTAACAAATTATTTTTACAAATCTATTATGTATCTAGGTCACTATCTGATAATCTACTTCGTAATCTAGGTCACTGTCTAATAATCTAACTCACCAACGACAAAAAGGTCTATTTTTGTTCTGGTCACAAGTGTTTCAGTATACTATATACCTTAATGTCATCACAATTAGTCATCTCATCAATATTAACTATGTATGTCAACAATTTTCATTAAAAAAAATATAAAATACAAGCTCATTTGTACAACAACTTTAAATTATGATTTTGCAAAGAAAATGAAATATGACTCTAGATGCTTTTTTATTTAGAGTTTAACGTTGATGATTATTAATGTAAAAAAT
>PYAF01000449.1:2122125-2133129 GCA_007407185.1 Glycine tomentella | reverse complement strand
CAGAGATATTGTTAAAGATTATATTAAAAGTTACACAACTTTAAAGGTATAAGAAGATAAGAGTTTTGACTTGCATATTGGCATAATAATAAGAATGATGAAGATAAGAGCATGTGGCTAAGAAAGGTAGGAATAAATAAATGAAGTAAGTCTTGTATGATACTTGACTTATTATGCAATAAGTAATAATGTGACTGATTCCTACTCTAGGGCCACATAGAGAAGTGGACCATCAAGGGGCTTGACTTAGAGCATACGTTGGAGTTACAGGTAAGCTCCTGGAGCTTACTTTAGCCTCTCTTTCTTTGAAGTCCACCATGGGTTACATCATGGTGTATTGATGTATGAGAATTGAATAATATATATATGTGTGCATGTATCCTCAGTCACATTTACTGGATGAGATTACATGTGGTATGCACTGATAGTGTATTGATGTATGAGAATTGAATAATATATATATGTGTGCATACATCCTCATTCACAATTACTGTGTGAGATTATATGTTGTATGCACTATAGTGTATAGATGTATGAGAATGGAATAATATATATATGTGTGCATGCATCCTCATTCACGTTTACTGTGTGAGATTATATGTGGTATGCACTGATATGAAGACTTTGGGTTCAAGTCCCAAAGCACCTCTGGATAAGACTTTGGGTTCAAGTCCCAAAGCACCTTTTGATAAGACTTTGGGTTCAAGTCCCAAAGCACCTATTGTCATGACAAATTGTAAGACCTTGGCAGAGGAACCAGGGCAAGATGAGATGGGTGTAGAGTAAGACTTCGGGTTCAAGTCCCGAAGCATTGGATCACCAAAGAGAAAAGTTTAATTGCTTGTGTTATTATATTGCTCTATTTCCTGTGTATGTGCTTATGTAACTGTCTTGTATCGCTTCCTTTGCCTGTATATGTGTTTATATAACTGTTATTATATCTCTTCCTTTGACCTGCATAATTGTTCATATAACTGTTAGTGTACATATCTGTTACGATTATATATATATATATATATAGATACATTATTTAGACTGTTGTACGGGAGCAAGTCCCAGAGATAAAGACTTTGGGTTCAAGTCCCAGAGCACCTTTTGATAAGACTTTGGGTTCAAGTCCCAAAGCACCTATTGTTAAGACAAATGGTAAGACCTTGGCAGAGGAACCAGGGCAAGATGAGATGGGTGTAGAGTAAGACTTCGGGTTCAAGTCCCGGAGCATCGAACCACTAAAGAGAAAAGTTTAGTTGCTTACATTCTTGTATTGCTTCTTTTGCCTGTATATCTGTTTGTATCACTGTAATTATATTGCTTCTATTGCCTGTATACTTATCTATATAACTGTCAGTATTACCTATCTGTTACAATTACGCATTATATAGACTGTTGTGTTGAAGGTGAGTTCAGGGACTTAGAGGCTTCTTTAAGCCCCTGGAGTTTACTGAGACTCGGGTTGTCTCACCCCTTTTCTTGGGGAATATCATTTCAGGAGGAGTCAGTGGGGGAGATCCCTCTTCTAGCCAGGCTCCTAGGGGCGCGTGATGGAGCAGCAACTACTGTTGACTCGGCTTAGATTATCTTCTCGTTCTCATGTGATATATTTAGGCGTGTGTTTCAGTACGATAGGACTACTGTAGTACTGTTGATCCGTTGATGGACAATATCTATGTTGAAACTAAGTTGTATTTGTGCCACCGCCTTAAGGGTGGTTATCTGTATGTACGACTTAAGAGTAAATTAGGTATGAAGTATTCAGCTTTCTGTATTAAGTTATGCCTGGGATTATTCTTTAAGTTAAATCTAGCATTGCAGTATCGTATTATGTGAACTTCTGGGAAAAGAATTTGAGAAAATGTTTTGGAAAAATTTAATCACGTTTTCTATAAAAGGAATTTTTAATAAGTCTTCCGCTGAAAACTCTAGTACCAAGATGAGTAACAACCGGAGTACTACGGGGTGTTACATAGTTATTTTATAATAAAAGAGAAAATAAGGTTAAATTATTTTTATATACAAGTTATAATTTATTTTCGAAATTATCTTATAGATTGAAATAAGGTAAAAAAAAGTTTATAAACAAATCGTAAGCTATTTTTATAAATTCAACTTTATCTTTTGTTCAATTTTTTCTTTTGAATAAAACTCAAATAAAAAATTATTTTAAATATATTTAAATAGTTAAAAGATGATTTCGAATCTTATAAATAAGATAAGATATTAAAGTAAGTTTTTTAAAAGATAAATGATTATTCTAAACTTTCTAAATAAGATAAAAAGACCAAAATAAAAATTTTAAAAGATAAATGATTGAACAAATAAATTAAGATTAAGAACCAAAATAATTATTCAGCCTAGGATAAATAGTCATTTTCGTTCCTAAATGTGTAAGATGCTGACAAATCTGTCCTTGAAAGATGAAAATTTAAATTTTTGTCCCTGAAAGTAAAAAAAGTGTGACAAATATATCACTCCGTTAACTTTTGTCCGTTACCATTAATATTAGGGACGAATTTGTCAGTGCACTACACATTCAGGGATGCATTTGTCAGCTCTATATTCAAAATATAATTTAATCTTCATATTCTCTCTTTTCTAATTATTACAAGCATAACATTACAATAAATACTTAAAAATTAGAAAAACAAGCATAAGTTAAAACAAACATAATAATAAGCATAATATTGATTAATAAACATAATTTGGTTGTTGTTATGAAATTTCTATTATAACAATATTAAATAATAATAAAATCAAGTTGAGTCTCATTTTTGTAAGGATTAATTTAGTGACTGTGTATTTTAATTTGTTCGAGCATTATATTTTGGGTAAGTATTATGAGTAAAAACAAACATAATAATAAACATAATATTGATTAATAAGCATAATTTGTTTGTTGTTCTCAAATTTTTATTATAACAATATTAGGTAATGACAAAATCAAGTTAGGTCTCATTTTTTTTTTGTAAGAATTAATTTAATGACTGCATTTTTGTTTGAGTCTCATATTTTTTATAAAGTACTGTTACATTAGAAAATTCAAAGCAAAAATATGAGATAATACTTATCCAAAATATGAGACTCAAACAAATTAAAATGCACAGTCATTAAATTAATTCTTACAAAAAAATAAGACTCGATTTGATTTTGTCATTATCTAATGTTGTTATAATAGAAATTTCAGAACAACAAACAAATTATACTTATTATTATATTTGTTTTAATTTAAGTTTGTTTTCCTAATTTTTAAGTGTTTATTGTAATGTTATGCTTGTAATGATTAAAAAAGAGAATACGAAGATTAAATTATATTTTGGATAAAGAGCTCACAAATTCGTCCTTGAATGTATAGTGCGCTGACAAATTCGTCCTTGATATTAACGGTAACGGATGAAAGTTAACAGATGGATATATTTGTCACACTTTTTTGACTTTCAGGGACAAAAATTTGAATTTTCATCTTTCAGGGACAAATTTGTTAGCGCCTTACACATTCAGGGACGAAAATGGCTATTTACCCTTTAGCCTAATTTAAATAATAGTCGGAACAAACTTCAAGTCCTTGTAACGGTTCGGATCGGGTACCAGTTTTTGTACGCTATCAAGTGTAGATTAGGCCTTTGGTAATCTGATGAAAATAATCCAAAGTTAGTGTTCAGGCTTGGATGGTTCAAGATTGCAAAGACTAACACACTCACGTCCCAAAGCACTATCCAATTTTCTCCTTTTATCATGAAAGCTTGACCCTATAATTCTCCCAAACAGCTTGGAACAATCAAATTGCACTTCTATGCCAACTAATCGATCATGAAGCAATTAATAATGGGAAGGCATGTTCCCATTTTAAATTTTCACATGATGTTATTACCAAGTGAAAATTCTATGTTCACGTCTCTATTATAAATTAAGAAGTGGGATCAAGGAACTTCAAATGTACATAAAGTGTGCGTTTATAAAGAAAACAGTACAATCCCACTACAAAGTTGTACCCCCACCATCAGACATTAGAGATGCAGCAGCTGCAGCAGCTGTAGGAACAACACCGGTTGAAATGCCTGGTTTGGACAGGTGGAGAAGCCTGGGAAATTCACACCAAACAGTTACATATGTCAATGATAAATGTGAAGGAACATTGTAAAAGCATGATAATTTTTCTGCAAACTCAAAGGGTTGCTAATCTGATCCACCTAAATTGATAACCGTGTAACTAATTCTAATATGATGGTAAGACCTTAGACAATCATAACTGAGCAATATCAAACAAGCATGACAAAGTTATTAAATCTATGACCCGTTGGCCAAATATGGATGAAGTTAACAATATAGTAAACCTGACAGTTGCTAGCGGCTGCAGCATCAGCATTTAGGTGAGTAAAATATTTGCACTTAGTATAGAAAAATGTGCAATTGAGAAAGAAAAAAGATTCTTACGGTGCAAGGTATTCACAGAAGGATGACACAGCAGAAGCAACTTCAGCGTAGGTTTCAGCAGTTGCAGGTGCTGTTACTTCAACCATTTGTATACCAGGTGTTACTGGCACGGCCTCGTCAGTTGCATGCAGCTTCAGCATTTTATTGATTGATGAAACTGTTACATTGATTTGTGCACCCCTGTGGAAATTGAAGGAAAATCCCACCCTCAGCAGCTCATGGTCTAACTTGTACCCCAATGCATAAAACACACGAAGTGCATTCTTGCTTGTTTTGCTTTCCACCATTGACCTAACGAGAACAGAAATTTGCTCTGCACCTGCTCCCCTCATTGCACCACCTACATGTTTAACAGTCCTGAACAACCCATCAAGCACAAATTAATTTTGTATATGATTATGGACAAAAGTTCTAACAAGTTTTTGACAGTGAAGTTGCTTGGTTTACCACGAAGGTTCAGCTTGCTCTAGGTCACACAAGAGTCGAATCTCTGAGGCTACAGTGCCTAGAAATAAAGACCATAAAATCATATGATTAATTGGAGAAAGGTCAAGATATGATATACTCAAGAAAACTGGACATATACACTAACTAATTCAAAAAGTAGACAGAAATGTTGAGGACCTCAGGGAATCATTAAGGAATTGAAAACATTTCATCCCCATCTTAAGATGCAATACAGAACAAACCTTCATCTTGGACAAGCATAAATTTCTTCAAAGAACAGAAAGAGTAAAACAACTCCATGACATGTAAAACTGAAAGCCAATACAAAAGAGCATCATGGGTCAAGAAAGGAGCACGAAGCATGCCATTTAGATACTAGTCCACAACAAATGCTTAAGGGTGCACTTGATGCTCATTAAAGAACAGCACTGCTCAAGAAGCCAAGTCACATAAAATTGTTTTGCTTTGTATGCTGTTTGGAGGTCAATATATAGCACAACCACAAGCAGTTCTAGAAATGGAGTAAGAGTTCACGTTGGGTACAAGCCTGATTGGGGCATTGGGCTTGCTGGCTGTTCTCCATTAGGATTAGTTTTAATGAGGCTTAACTAAATTGAGGGCATTTTTTATTTTTTGGAAATTTGTATTGTCTAGTCCTTCATTTGTTAGCAAATCAAATGCATTCTAAATGAAAATGCCACTGCATATACTGAAACAAACATTCAATAGAGAGTACACATTATCTGCAAACAACATTCAAAAAAAAAAAATTCTTTAATTTTACCGTGGCTAGAAGCTAAGCATACGTGTCATTCTAGACTACTCATTTCAGGCTTCCAAAGAATCCAGGGTATTTCCTCATAATTTGAAGCAATATTCCAAAATTTCATTTGGAGACTTAGGAGGGGGAAAATTGGATAAGGCTCTGGGGAGAAGCACTCTTTTTCTGCCTTGGTGGAGTAGGGTGAAGGATGGTGCTCTTTTTCTCTATTCACGATACTGTTAATATCATATACGCTCTCAGATTCTCAGGGGCTTGCTTATATATCAGAAATGAAGGCTTTGTTGTATCAATGTCTGTTTCCCTGCTTCCTAATGTAAGTTATTTCATATTCATACTCGTCTTTCCCAGGAGAATGATATTCTTTTCCTCTTCCTTAGTAATACAATTACTTTCATAGCAGCAACAACAAATGGAAATATATTCAAATAAAACACTCACCCAGATGTGGACCACTCTTGAGGCATATTTCATGGATCCTCAATCGTTCTCTCTGAACACCACATAGTCCTTGAAGAAGAATCTCCAAGGCCTCAACATGCTGCAAAAGATAACAAAATATTAACACCCAAAGTTGTCTCCAAGCCAAAACCATGAAAGATTCCTTATGAAAAAATGTAATACTAACATAACATACTAACAAAACATCTTAAGACATTTGTATGCCTTTTATTTGAGAAAGAGGTCCATTCAGGCGGCTACTCAATCTTTTGCCTTGCTGCCTAGTGCCTACGATATTTGGGTTACTAGAGCATTAAGCTACCTATCATGGGTAGAATTCAAACACTAAATGCAAGTAATACACAAGCAATCACAGTCAGCATTCTTAAAACAAGATGGGGGAAATGGAGATTATGGCATTAACATGAAACAAGATGATTTATAATAGCTGCATCCCAAATCATAATTTATAACCTCAAGAGACCATGGCTATGCCAGATCAATTTAATTCCATAACATCTCCCTTATATCTTCAAAGAAAAAGCAATTGCCAATTTATAATTCAACGAAAATATAAACTCACCTGAGTCTCTATAATTCCCTGAACCACACATTCCATATCCACTATGCTCAGCTGCATTACACAAGAGATGTATGCATTATTTATGCAATCTAACACTTTTGATAAATCCATCCAATATTTATACAGAAAATTCTACACGATATTTAAAGATAAAGTAAAAATAACTTAAGAATTGAGACAAAACCCGATTAAAGTGTTAACTTGTAGTTGCAGCTCTAGACTAAAGTTATTATTGAAGACAATTGAAGGATCAATTTTCGAATCTATCATACAAAGTGTTAGATATTACTATCAGTAAATAACAGTGCTAATTATTTTCACAAATCAAAAACACAAACCCTAGATTAGAGTACAGAGATATGAATAGATGAGAGGGAGAGAAAGACGAACCAGAGAGAGGGACGAACAGGGCGAGCGCGAGAGGGAGTGAGCGGGAACGTGATGAGCGGACACGAACGCGAAACAGGAGAATCTCTGGATTCCATTTTAGATAGAGTATTTAAAATGAGAAAAATAATTTAAACGGGCATTTAAAATTTTTTAATATACAATTCAATAGTATTTAAATATTTTATTTGAAAGATTTTAAAATTTTAAAAATATTAACAGAAATTTAAGTTAACTAAAATTAGAGTGTGTTTGAATAGAAAATTTTAATTGGGGAAAGTAATTTATCAGAAAATTTAAAATTCATTGTTTGGATGTTTTTATATGAAAAATTTCAATTTTTGAAATTTTAAAAAAGAATTTTAAACAACTAAAAATGTAAAATTTGAATTTTCTTTTAAAAGGTAAGAAATTGAAATTCTCTTCTTCTATAGAAGCTCTAACCGCACAACTCTTTGCTCTGTCTTCATCGCCTGTTAGTATTCCGACCTCCGCTACTCCCACGACACTCGTCGCATGCATCTTTCTGTGCATGAGGTTCAAAATTTTAAAAATGAAGAAATTCAATTTCTTTATCTAAACACAAAATTTTGAAAATGAAGAAATTTAATTTCTTTATCTAAACACAGAATTTTGAAAATAAAAGAATTTTAATTGATGCATTTTAATTTCCCTGAAAATTTAAAATACTTCATCTAATTCTAATTTTTGACCAAAAGAAATTTGAAAATTCTCTCACATTCTCTCGCTCGTTCCACTATTCTGATCCAACATTGGCACTCGACGATGTTCAATCATCAACTATAACTTGCTATGTCGTGGAAGCGTTCTAGGTTTCAACGGAGGCACGACATGATCAGCAACGCGTTGCGACAACGGTCACATATCATAGTTTATCGGTTGTGCCTAGTGAAACGAGAGAGAGAGAGAGAGAGAGAGAGAGAGATGCGAGAGGAAATACTTTTTTTTATTCTTTGTGAAAGTAAAACATAAAATTACTTAAATATTCCTAAAATAAATTTAGTAAAATAGAATAACTAATTGGTTTATTTACCAAAAAATAATCGGTGTTGGTTGTTAATATATATATATATATAGATATATATATATATATATGTGTGTGTGTGTATGACAAAATAATCATCTTCTCTCTATTTTAATTTTTTTAAAACAATTATTATAAAAATAAAAAATTTTATTTATATGATCATTTATATTTTTAAATATAATTAGATTAAAAAAATGAAATATAATAAATTTAATTATTTAATTCAAACAAAGAATTCAAAATATAAGAAATTTAAATTATTTTATCCAAACAAAAAATTTGAAATGAAAGAAATTTAAATTAGTTTATCCAAACAAGAAATTTTAAAAATTCAAGAATTTTAATTGATGTATTTTAATTTATCTAAATTTCAAATTCTTTGAAATTTTAAAATATTTCATCCAAACACACTATTATAGAAATTGAAATTCTTGGTTAACCAAGATCCCTATTAAAATTCTCAAAATTCAAATTCCTTTTTTAGAAAGAGAAAAGAAGAAGATAAATAGTTATTTTTGTTGTAAAATGTTGACAAATTCGTACTTGAAAAATGAAAATTCAAATTTTAGTCTCTAAAAATATAAAAAGTGCAAAAAAATTATTCATCCATTAACTTTAGTTTGTTATCGTTAATGAAATAGCATACGTAATACATAGGGACAAAAATCACAAAAAATGATTGTCAACATGATTTTTGAGTTAGACAAAAATGTTAGTAAATTATCATTAGACGAAAATG
Source organism: Glycine tomentella (assembly GCA_007407185.1). Classification (NCBI taxonomy): domain Eukaryota; kingdom Viridiplantae; phylum Streptophyta; class Magnoliopsida; order Fabales; family Fabaceae; genus Glycine; species Glycine tomentella. The sequence continues at coordinate 2,124,275 of PYAF01000449.1, read as the reverse complement.
TCAGTAAATTTTCATTAGACCAAAATGTTAGTAATATTTTTTGGACCAACATGTCACATATTTCCATTTGACCAAAATGTCAGTAAGTTAAAATCAGATCAAAATGTCACTAATTTTCTATTGGATTAAAATGTCAATAATTTTTAATTGGACGAAAATGTCAGTATTTTTTTGTTGGACCAAAATGTCAGGATGTTTCTATTGGACTAATTTGTTATACCCCAAATTTTGTTTAATTTAGGTAAAATATAATTTAAGGATAAATCTTCTCCTTTTTTATCGTTGCAAGCATTAAACATTAAAATAATCACTTAAAAAATAGGAAAACAAACATAATAATATTGATAATATTGATTAATAACCATAATTTGTCTGTCACAATAGAAATTATCCAAAATAAACATTTTACTAGTGTACCAAAATTAACATTGTAACAATGTCTCAATTATTACAAATTTATGTAAATTATAATAATTAGTCACAATATACTATAAACAAAAGACAAACATATCTCATATTTCACTTCTTCAAATCTTGGCGATGGGACACCCGAGTGTGGGTATGAAGCTCATGTAATCAGTTGGTTTATCCTATGATATGGTGCATCTAGGAATATAATTTGAATTGGTGCGGGAGGCCTAATGGAGGTGGTCTAAAATAACTAATAAATTATATGTAAAAGTCACTCGCAACACAAAGAGTTAGAGCACTTTGAGTGGTAGTTGGAGTTGGAGCTGGAGCACTTTCAGCATTAGGAATTGGAATACTTTCAAAATTAGTTGGAGGTTGTTCAACTTGTGGAGCAGATTGAGATAAGTTAATCTCGTCCTACAAATACGTAACATTTAACATAAATAACTTGTAAGCAACAATAAAAAAAATTGATTAGATCTTAAAAAATATGTTACTAGTGTTGTTGTGGTTGCATTTGAGTTTGTCTCTTCTTCAAGAGTTGGTTTCCACTTTTTTGGTCTTGGTGGAACACCACCATTAATGCATCCTCTACTATTACAGCCATTCATACCACATTTAGTACAAGTGACCTCTTTGTAGGATCTGTTGGATATTTGTTGAACCCTTTATGCATAAAAAGATTTATAAAGTTTTGATGATAACAAATAATGAATGTCATATTATTAGATTAATTGCACTGATAATATTTATTTGATATTTTGGATTTGATATTTTGAAGTTATTGATATTTTGGATTTATGAAGATCAGCATAATTGATGAGATTATTTGAAAAATCTTGAAGATTGATATCATTCAAGATGACATGGAATTAAGAAGATTTGTTTCTATTTACTTTTTAGATTTTATGTAAGGAGATGAGAAGATTGATCTTGCCAAGATATTTATCTTTAAGATTGCATTCAAAGATAAGATAAAATATTTTTAATATTGCATTCAAAAATAGGATTAATATCTTTAAGATTGCATTGCATATAAGATAAAATATCTTTAAGTTAAGATAGAATATCTTTTAGGATTTCATTGAATAAAATCATATCTTTAAATTAGTATAAATAGAAACATAGTTCTGTGTTTAGAGAATACATTCCATTCCAAATAATATTAGAGTTTTACAGAGTATATGTTTGCATCATTAAGAGAGTTGTTGTGAGATCATATAGAAGTATTTGGCAAGTTTGATTCTTCAACTCTCCATCAGGATTTAAAGGTACCTATTTGCTTAAGGAATAGAAGCGTAAAGGTAACCATTTTATTTGTATTATTCTTCTTGACTTTGGAAGAGGTCGCAACTGGGAAACTAGGATACCAGTTCTATCTCTGTTCTTGGTGAATTGAGACGTATGACTTTTGGCTGGGAAACTAGGATACCAGTCTGACTGGGAAACAAGGATACCAGTCTGTCTCTATTCTTGGTGAATTGAGACGAGAGCTTTTGCTGGGAAACAAGGATATCAGCTGGGATAATTGTTGTGTAAAAGGATACTAGGAACTCTTGTACACAAAATTATCATAGTGGAGTTGTCCATTGGATTGATTATCCAATTTGGACGTCGTGGTTTTTTACCCAATTGGGTTTTCCACGTTAAAATTGATTGTGTTCTCTTTATCTCTTATCTCCATATTATTGCTTTGAGTTTGATTTTAAATTGTGAATTATTTTATAAAACTCAATTCA
>PYAF01000449.1:2100872-2113003 GCA_007407185.1 Glycine tomentella | reverse complement strand
GAGCCTATGGCTTTAACCAAAATAAAAATGGTTCTCATATCAGGACCATCCTATATTTTTTATGTGATGGCTCAAATATCTATGTTTGACAGTGCTTCTAAACTTTTATTGGGTTAAGAACTGTTCATCTGTGAAATGATTAATACTAAAATGGTCTATCTTTTTTGTAAGGAATAAACATTGCATAATTTAGATATAAACAAAATGCCCTTAAATTTGAAGCAAGATATAACAAATATAACTAACAGTTGCTTCTTTGTTGCAAGAAACAGAATAAATGTATAATATAGAAAAATGAAAATAATAGTTAAACAGCTGACATAGGTTATCATTGTTGCCACAATATACACTGCAAACACAACATCTTGTTAATTGAACAATGCAGTCCTCTCAGCATATTCCACATGTCCGGCGTAGTTGGATGTCAAGCACTATTGGTGGTATATCATCGATGTGTTTCTCTTATTGGTGGCCTCTTTATATATATATATTGCAAGCGTGCCCATAACTGTTAAAAATAATTTAAATTTCTAATTTCAAAATTTTCAAATATTGTTTAAATTTAAAATATTATATGTATATTAGGCATTTGTTTGCTTAAATTAAGATACTAAGTTTATATAGCAGACTTGTGGAATTTTAAATCCCAGCCCCGTGAGTTTTTAGGCTATAAAGGAATTATAGCAGTTGATGTGATCAATATCAATCCCTATCTCATACTAGTATGTTGTATCAATATTCTTATTGCTATTTTTATCTAATAATTATGGCAGGTCAAGGATTGTAGCTTAAGAACGCATATGTTTTGACTCTCGTGTGCCAACTTCCAGCTGCCTGACAACACGTGTGTAGAACTGATCTTATTTGACAACTCAATCTTATTTGACATTTTTGAAATCTGTAATTGATATCTGTGTCAGAATATTAGAATTTACAAAGGAAAAGAGGTGTGTATTGTTATAGATGTTATATTTTATCTTATGTATATTGTTGTTAGTGAAACTTTGCGTTTATTCTTGTTAATGAAATAATATTTATTTTTATATACTTCGTATGGTCCAGTAATACTTTAATCATATCATCGTAGCTACTATTATGTACGCGTAAAAAAAATTGGAAAAAAATTAAAAAAAAAAACCATGAAACTACGTCGGTTGTTAAAAGAACCGTCTTAGAAAGATACATTCTAAGACGGTTATTAGGCCGAGAACCGTCTTAGAATGTGCCTTTCTAAGACAGTTGTAACGCTGAAACCGTTTTAGAATGTATCTTTCTAAGACGGTTATCAACAAAAAACCGTCTTAAAATGTCACATTCTAAGACGGTTGTTATCTCTCAACCGTCTTAGAATATGTCTTTCTAAGACGGTTGTTACGAAACAACCGTCTTAAAATGTGCCTTTCTAAGACGGTTATTAGGAAAATAACCGTCTTAGAAAATGACTTTCTAAGACGGTTATTAGTTATAACCGTCTTAGAAAATGACATTCTAAGACGGTTGTCAGATGACAACCGTCTTAGAAAGTCATTTTCTAAGACGGTTGTCAACCGACTTTAAAAATTTGCTTTTTTAGCGACACCTTTTACTACGACGGTTGTACAACCGACGTAGAAAGGGGTAAATAACCGATGTAAAAAGCCTTTTTTGTAGTAGTGGGGAGTTCTGGCTGGGTAGTGTTTGTGGAGAAATTATATCTTTGAGATATACTCACTAACAGCCAACAATCGTTTGGACTCTGAGATATACTCACTAATAGGCCAGTTACAATGTTATTTTCATTGTTCCGCAAATCTCTACAAAATCATATCATGGATTGATATGAAATTAAAACCCATGTATCCTCTAAAAATAACTGCTCCATGACAGAATTGCAGATGAAAAACGGAATCAGAGATCAAGCCACGGTGCCATTGCTGTACCACGAAATTATATTGCGGATAGTGAGGAGGAATAACATTTATGATTGGTGTAGTACCCTTTTTCATTATAGGATTGCCACTGATAAGAGATAATTGTGAAACGTGGCAGAGCAACCACAAAGAAGAGTAGATTAATTATATTTGATTTTGGTAAAATTGTGCATTGGTAACTCGTTGATCATGATTTTAAATTCGAAAACAGCCTCTTTTCATATAGAAGGGTAAGACTGCATACAATATCTCTCTCCCTTCCCTTCGTTTATGCAAGGACTTGAGGTCGCACTCAGATCCACCTTTTGAATGAGAAATTCTAATTGTAGAGCAAACATCAAAGGTGGAATGAAAAATAGGAAGCAAAGCATAGATGTTGAATAATTTATTGATTACTCAGAATTCCTGATAATTACAATTTATGAAGTAGGGATTACTACTTATCTTACATACAGTAGAATCATTGTTTACACGGCCTCAATTTTCCTAGTAAAGAACATGTTTACTTGGCCAAAATACAGACCTACAAAAATAGGCTGTGCAGACAATGTCTGACCATAATGGAAACAGAAGAAATGCGAATAAGGTGATTGGTGCAAGTGCAAGTGTAGAAATGAAAATTGGCACCCCTTTTGAGCCATGGTGATATGTTATGAAGAAGGCACTGCTAAATGCCACCATCATGCTTGCTATGGAGATAAACAGTGTTACCAATCCACATATTAGCTTCATTGGAAGTGACTTGAAGAAGTCATCTTCTGCATAACGTGATATAACAAGCATAGACAAGAAAATCAGAATAGAAACTGAAGATGATATCAGTGCAGTTGCATCTGATATGGCAAATATTGTGAAGGCTACATCATTGCAGTTGGGGTTGCCATTTGAATCATCTTCGCCACGCGGAAGGCTGAATGCTGCAGTAAACACTTCTGTAGCAATGAGCGTTGAAACAATCATACAAGAATTCGCCATGCTCTTCATCCAACACTCTGCTTTAGTCAGTAACTCTGAATGCTCTTCAGTGAACAGTTCACAAGGTGTTTTCCCATTGGAGTTTCTCTTCTCTATGAAACAAGGTGGCATGATCTTTTTGACCACCTGTAATATTAAATCTACGTGATTTCCTATTTATGTTAAAGGTAGATATAGCCTATAGCTTAGTCAAATGGTACCTAAAATTGGAAAATAGAGGCATAAATTATAGAACAATATGATTCATGTAATTGCAAGGGACATAAATGATCTAGCCTGGCCCGGCCCCAATTTCTCGAGGGCCATGTTTTTCTTGGCCAGGCAGCCCGGCCCTTTGTGCCAAATTGGTCAATCTATTATTTTTTTTTACTTAAATTTATAGTATTTTTTTTTTAAAATGATACAAAATAAAAAAATAAAGTCAGGAAAAATAGGTCTGGTGATGTTTGTACTAAGAATTTACCGTCTCGGCTGACCTGTTTGTCCAGGTCAAATTGGCCTGGTTAGGTCTCCAGTTTTACAGCTTAGCCTGGTTGGCTATTGGGTCGATTTCGAAAGTTCTATAATTAAGTCCCCAATTATATTAAGTTCGGGAAAGTTTAGTCTCAAAATTTGGTCAAATTTTGTGTTGGGAGGATTAATTTTTATGAAATTGACAAATTTGAGAAACTAAATTGTATACAGGCAAACGGTTAAGATCTAAATCATCATAGGTTGCTACTTTAGGATTAAAATTGTATTTTTCACTTTAATGAAAATTGATTATGATTTGGAAACATTTGAAAATAACAAATTAATGAGATACCTCAAACCACCGTAGCTCTCGCATCATCTGAAAAGCTGCTCCAGAGACCGAGTTAAGTTGGCTCGGTGGTGCTAATTTTGCAGCACAATGCAGTAAATTGTTTTGATCAGCATCTTCATATGCCACTACAAAATTCCTGATAGTTCTTATTTCATGTATTAGATTAAATATGGCTGCATGGCGGTGTAAAACAGCAATGTGAATGATGCTTCGATTTTTGGCGTCAACTTCCCAACTTAGATCAGGGTAAGATCTAACCAGCTCGGCTATAATATCAAAATTTCCAACTTCTGCGGCTATGAATATTACTTGAGACAGCTGGCTTATGACTATTCTCATTTGTATCTCTGTACAATCAAGAGAAAGAAGATTTTTCCAGAAACACCTCACAAGTTGGAGAGCCAAAGTTGGATTCTTACCTATCACAAATAATTTCACATGTTGGTATATGATGATCCACTAGTGTCCATGAAATCATGTAATCTCATTCATAGTAGCTAATAGCTATATCTTGAATATGAAAATATACTATCTCCCCTTCTATGTTTTAATGAAAAAAACGTCTATAGGACTATTATGGTTCTGGCCAAGGTTCATTTGACATATAAAACTTAATTATATATCAAATGAAGATTGATCAGGACCATTAGCATGTGATGGGGCTAAAACACAATTTTTCCTATAAAGACCCTTGTTAAAAAGTACAAGTAGATAGCAAGAAGATAGATTATGGAACTTACCTGAGTTGATGAGCTGATTTGGATACCTTCGACCTTGACAACTAAAGGCCGAAGGTTTGCGGGCCAAAACATGCAATCCCGTTTCCTTGTTCTCATTCTGAGCCACGGCTAATCTTGGATTCTCTTGTAACATCTTTAAAGCTAAATCTGCAAAATTTCCAGGAGTTTTTTTTTTTTTTTTTTTTTTTTTTTTAACTATTCAAAAAGTTAAACTAAGGATGAGAACAAGTTTACCTTTCACTCTTTACACTTAAGAACAATCCATTTTAGTCCTTGTACATACATTTTCAGATCCCTTTTGATTATCCTTGTTATTACACAAACTTTATCTTTTAATCTTTGTCATTTTGTAACGGAATAATCAAAAGAGATTTGAAAATACTTATACATAGACTAAAAATGATAGATTTTAAGTATAGAGATTAAAAGATAAAATTTTGTCATTTATGTGTAATTTTTCGATATATATACGTACCATAAATGCCAGTGTTGATACAAAGGAAGAACAATAAACTCCAATCTGCATCACCAAACACGTGGTTGAGGTTGTGAACAGTATCATGGTAGAGATACCATGCCATCTCACCTTTTCCCTGTAAAGCAGCCAAATGAAGTGGGGTGAGTCCTTCCCCACCCCTGATAGTTGGCAAACTCCTATTTTTTCTTGCCATTGCTTCAGCAATTTTAACATTTCCAACTGCAGCAGCAAAGCAGAAAGCAGTGTTGCCTTTCAGGTCTTGTATTTCTAAGTCTTTTTCACTTAAAAGTTTCACCAGCTCTTCTACAAAGTGCAAGTGATTAGCTTCTGCAGCCACATGAAGTAGTGTGGCCCATCCCTGTGAAATAGCAGCAGTAGACAACCTTCTATCTTTGGCTAACATGGTTTTAGCTTCTTTCCAGTCCCCTTTAATTGCAAGGTTGTAAATGGGAGCACATTTGTTCACGTAATCCCCTAATTAATTATACATAAAGGAAAAAGTTAAATTTATACCTTTATTTGAGGTGTATGGATTAAAAAAAAAAAAGGCAAACACAGAAAAAAAAAAAAAAAAAAAACTACGTACTGATCGAAAGTTAACAAATAATATGAGGTGAAATGAAGAGATAGACTAAAATAAAAAAATAAAGAAAAGTGGGAAGAAAGAGAAGTTGTCTGCATAAATAAAAGTTGACTTGCTTTGTCCATAGATAACTTTTGTTGGTGGGATTCAATCCCTCATTCTATAGCTCAGGATTTCTACAAGAATAGATTAGGCTAACCTAACTACTGGTTTAAACTATAGCTTTTTGTTCAAGGGTTTAGTTGAAGCCCCCGTAGTTGTTTTGTTCTTTTTTGTCTTATTAATTAATATATTCAGGGTGTGTTGCAAATGTTTGGTAGGTTCAGGAGTGTCAACTTAGTTAGAATGTTGGGACCTATAATGATGCCTCTGCATATTCTTCTTTTATTAAAATAAAATCCTTAAATAGAATAGGGAAGTAAAGGCATGCCCAAAAACACATTTAGCATAGTCACTCGTTAACATAATAAAAGAATATTAAAAAATATTGCTCTAACATATTCATTTTTTTTTTGTAATTATCATCTTAAGAGTGTTCATTTATAAAGTAAACACACTTTATTAATTAATTTTAGTTTATTCTAATTTTATACATGTCTCAGTCAATATGTTTAAAGGCTTTAAAATTTGTCATGTTTATTACTGTATTTTTTTTCTTTAAGTTTCTAGATGTTTTTCATATAGCTAGGTAAGCAACTAATTTTTCAGAATACAAGGTACTAAATATAGAAATTACCCTCAATGATAATTATTTACACACTTCAATTCTAGGAAAACTCAAAATGAAACTCTTAAAGACTTGAATTTCTTTCCAATATCAGATATCTAACACTTGTTGCTTATGTATATTAGATAGCATTAAAACATATACGTAATTATAAATCCCTAAATTACAATATTAATGTATACAAGGATAATGAATAATGGCATATGCAGCTGAAATCTCTAGTAATCTTAATAATGAAGATTAGCAAATATGTGCAGTAAACACAATGTGCAGTTAGCACAACTAATATAAATATAAATCAGTGATCCCTACTACAAGAATTAATAGTAGCCAAATTACCAATAAAGTAAATAATTGGTTGGTAATTATCTATTTAGTTAACCACATATATATAAACTCTACTTTCTTCCGTAAATAGTTAGTTGCAAATTAATGAGAATTTTATAAATCAAATTTTGTCTGCTTTGCATGTGTGAATGATTGAGCAAATGCAACGAGTGAGAGGATATATATATATATATATATATATATATATAGGAATAGTACTTGTATTTTGTACTAGATCACATGAAGGACTTCTGAATTGAACTGAATCAACTCTATGGATGACTATCTGTAGTTCTTCTGGATTTGTTGTATTAAGAACTGCCGTAGCCATTTCACTGTAAAAAGCAACAAAAAGAATTTCAATTGAAATCCTTTAAAATATACTACAGGATCCTGTGCCTTAGAAACAGTTTAACATATATTGACCTTTTCACTAATTAATTAATTTTAATTGTAATATTATTAATTATTGAATCATTTTTAATTAAACAATTTTTGTTCAAGCTCTTAAATGTAAATACTATACTTCTATTTGGTTATCAATACGCACATTTAATTATAATTAATTAAAGATAATCATTTAAGTAATTGAAATTTAAAAAAAAATTAATTGAGGACAAATATATAAACGTGAGAGAACCAAACTACCCTACCTGTAAAAGACAAAAATCTTTAAATTACAAAAAAAAAAAAAAAATCTACAACCAAATTAACCTATGGTAAACAAAAATATGGAAATTACCCCATTTAATAAAGTCATTTACGGATTTACTGGAAGAAATGAAAGTATATTTCAATTTCATTTGTATCACTCACCTTCCCATGTGCAATAGTGAAAAACCTTTGCTGTTCAAAATTTAAAGGGAATTAACAAATCAAATTATTTAATATTAAAATAAAAATAAACAATAAACAAGGATGAGTATGTTATTGATACTTTTGGAATAAATATTTTAGTTTCTTGAAAAGGACATAAAAGAAATGATAATAAGAAAATGAATATATTTTAAAAAGAAACTAATAATAATATTATCGAAGACAGAAAGTTCACAAAAGTAACCATATGTATTTCATGCCTTTTATAAATACTTTTATATTCAAGTTAAATTAATATAATTTAAAATAAAATATAAAATTAAAACAAATATGTGTAATTCATTAAAAAAACAAAATTTAAAATTAGGAATATAAGTTTAAAATAATGTTTTTATTTCTCCATGTACCAAACAAATGTTTATTCCTTAAGAGAAAGCATGCAGATTAATAAGAGATTTGCTCTTGAGAGAGTGATCGATCACTCAAATTATATAGATATAAGAAAGAATAAGTAAAATTAGAAGATGAAAATTAAAATGGACAATTGTCAAATTATTTTACTAGAAATATTTTTTTTTATAAAAACTGATCAGATATTTAATTTAACATTTTTAACAGAATAACTAAAAAGTTATATATTAAGTCATAATTTTTGTGTCTTTATTTGGGATTGTATGCAATTAAATTTTGTCTTCTTACTTTCTTGGCCAATTTATTTCGAATTCTAAAATTGGATTCCCCAATTATTTATTTTTCTATTTAAAACCCTCAAATTCTTTTTTATCCAAAAATTTGAGAGTTTCTAATGAATTTGAAATGTTAAATAACGTAGTAAAAAAATTATAAATATAAAGGTTTCTTGTAGAATGTGAAATTAGGATTTAAAGAAGGGAATTGAGATTTTTCATTTTGGGTGAAATTTAATATTTTAGTTGGTTAGTTTTAAATTGAGAAAAGTTTAATAAAAATTAAGTAATTCGATATGTGATGATTTTTAGTAAAAAGAAAACTTAAAAATTTTATTAGAGTTTTAGATAGAAAAATTGGAAAAGAAACCAAATTTGCTAAATTTTAAAAGTAGAGACTAATTAATTTATTCTTTTTAAAAGCTAAAGTGAAAATTATAATTAAACTAAAAGAAAACCTTAAATATATTTTTACAGTCTAAATAATGAATGATCCAGCAATTTTCAAAAGATCGTAGTTTCTGATGAGGAATTTAATTTAATTACCAAAAATCTGAACATATTTGTTGGTCCTATGGTGGAAGGACATAGATACAAAACGATCCACAAGAAGCTAAACTAGTCCTGTTTATTTTCAGATAGGAAACAAACACTGTTTGTTCATGTATTTAAAAAATCTATATATTTTACGTATGTATGTAAATATTCAAGGCACATGTTTATTGCGAAGTGAATTTACGAGTAATAGTAATATTTTAAAATATTTATGTTGTGAAAAGTGTTGTTTGGAAAGTACTAAATTCCATCTTGGCAAAAACATAGACCGTGTCTTAATTTATTTAATACTTCCGCTTTTTTTCTTAAAAAGTTCACCAAAAGATTGCATTAGAATGCAACAAAAAAAACTTTAAAAGCAATAAATAGGAACGTAATCAAACCACCACACCATCATGCTTCATGATTAAAAATCAAATGATTGAATTTCGAACTAATCAAGATTTTTTTTTTTAATGAATCTAAAAGTTACGACCGAAAAATTAAAGAAACGGTTTGAAACACCAATATTGTTGTGGAGTGATTGGTACTGCAGACAGCCTTTTCTTGGCGGGGCCAGTGTTGTTGACTTCATGTTCATTTTGTGCTCATCATACTCATTGTTTGATTTGTTGTTGTTGTTTTCTATATATAGAGAATACTAGGACTTTTTATTCCAAAAACGAAGAGGAATTATTTACATCAGAAAAGATTTGTTGGACTTGCAAATCTTTTCTGTTTGATTTGTTGTGATCACTAAGGTTATTTTGTGAAATTAGTTAGTGAACTTAGTATTAAGAATTAATTAATCACACCGTTTATTATTGTTTTGGTAATTTACTAGCATTTGTATTTACAAAATGCAGTTTTGATATTTTTGGTGCTAAAAGTTTAGGAAGGAAGGGAGTTACCCTGATTACATCAAGTCTTTTTAATTTTTTTCACTTATATTCTTTAATCTTTATATAAAAGTAATTTTGCTCAAAATACAACTATGCATTAAATACAAAGGGTCTTCTAGTGAAAGTTCTAGTCGTGGTTCGCCACTTTACATTTGTTTCACTAGATCCAACTTCTGTAATTATGATCTTGTTAGCGGTTTTTATTAGAAAAATAAAATAGTTAATTTGAATATGCTTATGTAGGAAGTTATAACTTTTAAGTGGTTATAATTATGTGATGATCACAAACTTTTAATTTTGATACTCCATCCATGTATAACTATATCACAAAAGAGACACAGTTTATTTTATCTATGCATGTGAAAGTGATAGATAAATATTAAATATTAGGTTTTATTGTGATATAATGATATGATAAAAAATAGAAGTAATAAAATTTCTACACTCTTTTTCAAAAAATAATCATGTGTTACCCTGATAGGGAATATCACAAACACACAATTTATATATTCACACACATAATGAGAGAGATTTTTATCTTTGTGAAAATGCTAGATAAATATTAGCTATTATATTTCAATGCCAAAAAAAATTAACTATTATATTCTATGGTGAATGATAAGATTAAAATATAAAAGTTTCAAAATTTAAAAAAGATTATTTTTAATTAAAGTAATCATGCATATATGTTTGACTCTAATAAGAAACATTTAATCTTAACTATGATCTATAATTGTCTAAGGGTATATGGAGAGAATGAGAGAAACACACAAAAACAATTATTGGAGGTATATATATGATCGAAAAATTAAAGCCAGACTTTTTACACGTATTTCATGTCATGCACTTTTGGTCTTGCCCATGCAACACTTGATGAGAAAACAAACACAACAATATTAGGATAGCAACGTGGATATGAAACAGAATTCCTGCCAGTAATTTTGGTCGTTAATTTGTCATATGTAAAAGTAAACCTATGAGTAGATTCTTTTTTCACAGTGATATGACACTTCTGTTCCCCACCCTCTGCAAAGCAGCTAAGTGACAGATAGCATCCTTAATTTCATGAAAATTTAATCTTGTTAATCATATCTGCACCTGAAATTTTCATTAGTATAAGTTTTTTCCATACCTGAATTCCAAGTTTTCACTCAATCTTTTCTGCTCCACTAGCTTGCCTGCCACACAGATGAACAAATGATTATCAGCAACAAAATCTTTCAAAAACTAACTTACCCACTACTTTTGGCTTTGCGGAGGTATGAAAGAAGGTAATTTTACGTAGTCTTTTCTTTGTATATATAAAGATACGAAGATGCTCATTTTAGATTCAGGTTCACGACCATTCGATCACTAACACAATTTTATTTTTGTGTTAGGACTTGTCCTCAGCAAGAAAATCTTCTGACAAAAGCAAAATATTTTGTGTAGCTAGCAACAAAATAAAATTAACTAATTGTATTTCTTTATCAGTCATCAGAGAGATTTAAACTCAGGACACCTCTTTCTTGCATTGTTTCTTCACCACCAAATTACCAAACCATAACTCCAAGAAAACTAATTGTGTAGAACGTATGTAAGGAAATTTTTTTTGTCTTAATATCATAGTAAGAGGAGAGAAAGAAGAGCCAAATAGGTTAAGAAACAATAGAAAAGCAAAGCAGAAGAGACAACCTTTGATATACCATGTATAGGACTCGATAAGAAACAGAACGACGAAAGAGTTTCTAGAGAGAAGAAATGTAATGACAAACGTAAAAAAACATATACAAGATTTATGTACCTTATTATATGAAATCCTTATAAAGTTTCCTCCTATGTCATTTTATGCACATAGATTGTCGAAGAGCTCTTTAAACATTTTTCATCAAACTAAACATATAATAGATTACAATTAACAAGGTTATGAGAGGAACAAAGAGTAGAGATAATCAAAAGAGGATAGACTAACAGAAGGACCCAAATGAAGTATATAGTAAAATCAAGCATAAACGAGAAGATATGAAAGGAAGAAAAGGGGAAAGAGGCTAAGAAAGTTTAGGAGGCAGAACAGCTTACACTTACCACAAGAAGAAGTGCAGTCGAATAAAGGACATGAACGTGAAAACAGTTTTTATAATACAAAATCGGAAATCTTCACGAAATTCAGTTCCCTCTTTTTTTTTTTTGTCTTTGTCCACATATATGCTGTGGGACATACTAGAGCCGCTTGGACCGCAATTGCATTTTAAAAATAATAGATATTAACCGGGCATGACACGCAGATGATTTTTAAATGGCTTAGAATATATATATATATATATATATATATATATATACATATATATATATATATGTATGTATGTATATTAACTTACTCTTATATTACAAATTAAAATGTAAATTTTGTTTTCACTGTTTTCACTTTTCCAATTAGTTCTCGACCATGGAATACATAGATTAATTAGCATATATAAAGTTATTTCAATTTAATTATTTGTAGTTTCCACTTTGAATTTTAGGTATGTAATTACTTTAAATTATTTGAGAGAAAAATTTATCATATATAATAATTTTATTTGACTCAAGCAAGATTATTTAATAAAAAATACTTAAATGTGATCCATTAAAAATAGATATTCTCGATATATATTTTTTCTTTTCTTTTG
>PYAF01000449.1:2090470-2100772 GCA_007407185.1 Glycine tomentella | reverse complement strand
TCAAGTGGTTATAATATACTCATTCATGATATTTGTATTTTAATTAGAGTAAATCTTCAACTATTTTTGGTTCCTAGTTAAATTATTCTTCAAAAATTAGCATGCCACCAGGTTAATTATTTAGTTATTTTAAATTAGCTTTAAATTTAAAACTTAAAATATCACCATATTGATTTTATGAAAAACTAGTCTGATGACAAATATATCTATTAAAGTAGTATGCATAAAGTTATAGGTTTAAATTTCAGTATGATTATTGTAAAAAAAAATTAACATTTTGAAATATTAAAATAATGATATAAAATGGTAAATTTAGTGATCATTTGAAAAACTAGTCTGATGACAAAAATATCTAAAGTGTTAAGTAAGGAATTATATATTAGACTAAATGGACTACGGATTAAATTTTTAATATACAAATGAAGCATAAAGTGATTAAAGAAACATTTTTCTACATTTTTGAGAAATTGCCAGGCAGCTACGGTATGGAATGAATGCCAGTATGCCACATAGAAAAGCAAAGTGCTCCTCTCTTGGTTGCCAGCAAGTCAAGGAGACAATTATTGAAAACCAACATGCATTTATACTGCATCATTTTTTTTTTCCTGTGAATGCATTTAGCCCATCTATGGTCTAGGAACTTTGACATTAACTAGTACGAAGCAAGCGCTATCTCTACACTTGTCCTTTTGAACCCCTTTAATTAGGTATTTTTAAGTTTAAACAGAATAAGGTGGTCTCAAATTATGAATTACAAAGTTGCAAAGAGAGCTTCATTATTTGTAGAGCAATAGTATTTAGCAATATGTTATAAACATAATGTTCTTTTCAGCATTATATTCTCTCGAACGGAGAACGATAATTTCATGAATAATATACTGGGAAACGACAATTTGAGAAGCTAAGACATGGTGGGGGCAATGGAGAGGACATGGGCTGCATGCTTAGAAGACTGGAAATTAATGGACAGCTTTATGCATACGCAGGGTGTGGGATTCACTTAATCTTTTTGAGTTTAGATATGTTGGGGCATAGAATCTTAAAGAGATACTTATGGTTTCTAATATTCTTTGTTGTTTTTCTTTTCTTCTCATTGAAAACTCGGTCACGCTTGTGCCAAGTTTAGCACTATTATTATAGGAAGAAAATGAAATTAAATAATTTACGTACATCTATATATCTATATAAATACGAAAGTAATATTTGGCTTGTAGCGTGACTCATATCCAAGTCACTAGAGCAACTAGTACTTAAGAGTCTACATGATTTATGAAGTTAACCAGTCAAGTAGAATCTGTCATGCCCACGTCGACAGAAGGGTCCACCATTGATTTGAAACATTTTTTATGATAAAGTATAAACTTGCTCGAACAGAATATTCTGTGCATGTTTTTGGTGTCTTTCATATTTTTTGTTATTTAAATCTATTAACTAGGAATCCCTCTTAATATTTTTATTTAAACATGTTTTTTATTCTTAAAAATATGACATTTTTATTTTTAGTTTATAAAAAGTTATTTTGTTTTTAGCCTTTTTATTTTATTAAAAATCAATACAATTTTAGTTTTTCAACAAAAATCTAAAAAACAGAATTTTGATATAATTTTAGTGTCCTAATAGTGCATTTTTTTTTAATTTTCAAAGAAAAATAAGTAAATTTTGTGTAAGTACTAAAAAATCATATTTTTAAAAGTTAAAAATATTTTAAAATTAAATTTCTCTTCCTTCTTCCCCTCCTCCAATCCAATATTACGCGTGCTTAATAGATTTTAGCTAAGACCAACATGATGGTGCAACAATTTTCTAATATCGTGACTTCGTTTTAGAAATTGATAACTTAAATAAAAGTATTCAATTCTTTATTTATATTTACAATAATAATAAAGCATTATTTTAGTAGGTAAATTGCCTACAAGAATCATGCTATGTTATTCAACTCGGTTAAATATTAAAGGCTTAAAAATGTTATTTATTATGAAGTCTCTTATGACATATTTCTCTAATTTTGTTTTAGATCTCTTTCTTCCTTTTCATAAAATTAAAAATCATGCAATATTTCTGCCTTTGCGGTATTTTATGAATGTGTTATAATAATCTTAATCGATTTTGTCATCCTTTACTCAATTGGTATTACACTAAACTTTTGTCATATGCATATACAATCACCATTACCATTATTTTCAACAATTGTCATTGATATCTCCTTCATCATCATTGTTGTCAATGGTAGATCCATTTTTTTTCTTATGTGAGCAAGAAATAGCATAAGATTAATTATGTTTTTAGTTTCAAATTTTTTTCAAATTTCACTTTTAGCTCCTAAACATAATTTTTAGTATTTTTTATCCATATATTTTTCTTTTTTTAACTGTTGTAGTCCTTACTGTAACATCGTAATTAGTGATGAATATTCATATTAACAACTTAGTAACTTGTCACATCATCAAGAAATTTGATAGGACAATCACATATAATTTTTTTGATAAATTGTGTTTCTAATCTCTTGTAGACTTGTTTTACATTATTAACTAATCCAAACAAATGAGATATTAAAAATATAGTTTGCTAAAAATACATGTGATTCTCTGCGTTAAACTCCTTAATGAACAAGTCATCGGACCACCAATATGATTAACATTATTATTGGACAACATGAAATAAAACTATTAATAGAAGAAAGTTATAAGGACAAAAAATGTGATCCAAAAAAATTGTTTAAGGACTACAATTGAATTTTACCAAAAAAAAATGTAGGGACCAAAAACATAATTAACTTGATAGTTTATAATACTTTACCAAAAGAAAAGTATCCTTATAAAATACATAATGTCATGACAAAAAGTCTAAAATATTAAAGTTTATACAAATTACAATTATCATATGTGCATTCTCATATTTTAAAAATGTTTTATGATTTTTTCATCATCTATTTATTAAAAGTTGATAAAATAGTAAAATTAGTATCAATTAATTTTTTGTTTTGTATTTATTTTACATTCATTTAAAGAAAATTAGCTTATGGAAATGAAACCTATTCTTTTATGGGAATAATTTTATTTATTTATTACACATATACAAATACATAAAAAAATCTTAAGAAAACAATTGTTCCCACACTCTTATATGTGCATTTGTTATTGATTGATGCTTCCTCCACCACAACAGTATTATGATAATGTTAGGTGAAAATGATGACAATATAGTCTCGTAAAAGAAATGACGATGATAATAATAATAACGATTGATAATATTAATAATCGTAATAATGATTGATAATAATGATAATCATGAGGATAATTATTGAAAGTGATTATAATAGTAACATCAATAATATATAGTAATAGTATAGTAATAAGAATTAATAGTAATTAATTGATTTTCTTTAACATTAAATTAATTTTACTTCCCTCCTAACTCATTTTTGCGTAAGTAAACTTTTTTTTATTTTTTATTTCTCATCTATTTCTTTTTTCTTCCACCGTATTTGTCACGTACATTTCAGCTAAGTGTGACTCATGAAAGGTGTGTCACGACTTTGATTGAAGTCTCTACTACCGTGATTTTAAGTGTCACAGAATCCTTCTAAGATTTCATATTTTGAAAGATTGAAAACATTTAGGTGGATGACCATGAAATTGTTTTTTTCCCATTGATTTATTCTCTGAAGCTGTTTCCAGTTATGATTTGCAACAGTAAAAGAACCAGCAATAGAGTTGACTGCGCGGAGTAAACGCGTCAAAGAACTCTCCATAGTAGTGGGCCACTGGGTCACATAAACAATGAATGTTACAGAGCTAATTAAACACGCGCTGTTGGCTCATCCTCTATTATTATTCAGGAAACTCCACAGTATTCTAGTATAGATCTTCAGAAAGTGTTAAGTGTGGAAGGGGTTTGATTTAAAAGAACTGATGAAATTACAAACGCACTAAATTTCAAAAGCCAAATGGGATTGAAGATCCAATCACATATCAAGCACATGCATGCCAAAGGTGTAGGAAAATGGAAATGAAAGAAAGAGACGGTTCAGTAGCCTATCAATCGGAGTGGAGGATGCCTAAAATTTTTAATTTTCTGATCCCTGTCACAAGTTTTTGGCTTGTTTTGGTTGGTAATTAGTGATAGATAAGAAAAAGGAGAGAAACTTTTACGGGCTGTTTTGTTAGATTTTTCACAAATTTTTTTGTTAATATTACAAAATTTTACTTTATTTTAAATTTTAAGAATTTATAGAATATACTAAATCAAACAAAAAAGTGTTTTCACCAGATTTTATATATGTTTTCTAAAATAAAGTGATAAAAATAAAATTATAAATATTGTTAAAACATAAGAATATATTTGATAGTTCTACTCCACATTCATTAACTTATAAGTATTAAAGTTAAATATATTGCAAGCCCATGCAAATAACGGGATATTCATTTTTAGTCCTTAAAAAGTCAACTCTTTTATGTTTATTTATAAAGTGTGTATACTGTGTAACACTCCAGTCTTCTCCCTTGTGTTTGCTAATTAATTGTCTGAGCAACAAGTAAAAACCCTAATAATAATCGTAAGATTTAATTAATTGGATTTATTCTTGCTCAGCTCATAATTCACTTTGAGTTAGTTGTTCAATTAAGAATTGGACTCTGTTCTTGACAGATATTATAAACTTAAATTGATCAATTGTCCAATTAAGGATTTTTTTTTAAATAAGAAAATGTTTTGTATAAGAAAAATGCTTGTTTTCCATACTTGGTTTATTTTCTAAAAATAAATAACTTTTCTAGGAAATAGTGTTTTCCATGTATTTTCCATACTTGGCCTCAATTTTTCTAGTAAAGAACATGTTTTACTTGGCCGAAATACAAACCTACTGTCTGACCATAATGGAAACAGAAGAAATGCGAATAAGGTGATTGGTGCAAGTGCAAGTATAGAAATGAAAATTGGCAACCCTTTTGAGTCATCCATGGTGATATGTTATGAAGAAGGCACTGCTAAACGCCACCATCATGCTTGGTATGGAGATAAACAGTGTTACCATCCACATATTAGCTTCATTGGCAGTGACTTGAAAAAGTCATCCTCTGCATAACGTGATATGACAAGCATAGACAAGAAAATTAGAATGGAAACTGAAGATGAGATGAGTGCAGTTGCATCTGATATGGCAAATATTGTGAAGGCTACATCTTTGCAGTTGGGGTTGCCATTTGAATAATCTTGCCTATGAGCATTATGATATGAACTCTAGCATGTTGTGCAATGACAACATCATCAGCATCATCAGGAAGTTGTTGAAAATTTTGTCGTAACCAAGTTAAGTAAATAGTTTTTCCCTTTACATACTTGTCTGGTGGACTCTGCCCTAGTAAGGCTTCACAATAGTGACTTACATCTCCAATAATGGCACCAATTAATGGAAGGCCGTCGATTTTGAGGCCCAATTGCAATGCCACATCTTGCAACGTTATGGTGGCCTCCCCATGTGGAAAATGAAACGTGTGAGTTTCTGTTTTCCAACGTTCCACCAATGCAGTTACCAAATGTTGGTTGATATCAACTTGAGCGATAGTCATAATATGACCAAAGCCAGCTTCTGTTATTGCATTTTTCACACGATTGTCTAATTGATCAAAGTGTCTCACAGCCCAAACAGAATGCAATCTCGGCCGAATCATTCTTTCTTCACCTTGCCAAACTAAGCTTGAAATATGATTTTCTTGTAAGCGCAACAAAGACTCATCAATAGGACCACCAGATTGGGTATTTGCCATTGCTTACGAAGAAGAAGTAGAGTGAAACAAATGAGGTTGGAGAAAAAGAAGTAAGGTTTGTGAGAATGATGAAGGAGCGTTAGTGAATGGAAGAGCAAGTAAATGAAAATAGAAGTAAGTTTCGTGAGAATGATGAAGGAGCAAGCTTCTGAGTAGAAAAGCAAGTGTATGAAAATCACTTTAACATAGTTTATTATACTACAACAATTATATGGCAAGTTAAAAAAATGTGGAATTATTGTTATGGATTGCTTCCATGTTCAAAGCAATGAATATTCACATACTATTCATTTATTTGTCTTTAGTCATTGAAAATGTCATAGCTTTTACTATCTTTCCAATTCACGTGACTTCCATTAATGGCATGTCTTTCAAAATAAATATGAACTATTCATGCTCATGGCTTTCAGAAGTACAATAGTCACACACTATTCATTTATTTGTCTTTAGACATTGAAAATGTCATAGCTTTTACTATCTTTCCAGTTCACGTGACTTCCTTCTTTACATCATTTCTCAACTCAGTTATTCACATCATGTGGCTCCATTATTGTTTTCTTTAGACACAGTTGTGGTTCCATTATTGTTTTCCTTAGACACAGCTTGAATGGTCATCTCATAGTGTAAGTTTCACGTGGCTAAACTCATATAATGTTATGCTATAACCTGCTCTGAACCATTCTTTATATCATGTACAGCCTAAAATCAAATCTATCACCAAGGCATGCGCGTGGCTAAACTCATATAATGTTATGCTATAACCTGCTCTGAACCATTCTTTATATCATGTACAGCTTCAAATCAAATCTATCACCAAGGCATGCGCAATAGTCATTTCATATCATACTGTAAATTGGTTCAATAATTATTTCAGAGGAAGCAAGCTGGCTTTGTCCTTTCTTCTATGTATTTTTACCAATGGTTCCATTATTTTTTTCCAATGCTTCCATTATTTTTTTCAAAGCTTAAAAACGTGATTTGCCTGTGCATATTTTTTTTTGGCTTTTATTATTGAAGTCGGAATGCTTTTAACGACTTCAAAGTCGTGTATGCTAGCACGACTTCTAAGTCGTTTTTGGCTCCACGATTTGTTCACAACTTAGAATTTCAATTTCCAAATAATTAGAGGAGGTCGTGTTGTGAATAGTACATTAGGAAAAAAAATTAATTAAACAAATGCTTTAGTAATTAGGGTTTTATAGCTATGGTTTTAAAATAAAATGAAGCAAATACGTTTGTAAAAATGTGTCTAATAATTAGCCTTTTAAGAAATTAGGAACAATAATATGGTTTTAAAATATTGTAGTAATTAGGATTTTAAAAAATAGTGTAGTACTTAGGGTTTTGTCATAAATGCTTTGACCATTAACTAATATTAGTTAGGGTTTTAAAATTTATGGTAGTAACTTGGTTTTTATAAATGGTTTGAGCATTAATTACTATTACATAGGGTTTTAAAAATTATGGTAGTAAGTTGGGTCATCAAAAGTTGTGTTGTTAAAAAAAAGTGTGTAGTAATTAGGGTTTTAAAAAATAAGGTGCACTAATTAGGGTTTTTTTTATAAATGGTTTGAGCATTAACTACTATTATTTAGGGTTTTAAAAATTATGGTAGTAAGTTGGGTCATCAAAATTTGGGTTTTTAAAAGAAAGTGTAGTAATTAGGGGTTCAATAAATGTACATGGAAGTCAAGTATGTACGATTGACCTTTTGTCATACTTATTTAATTGCAAATCATTTAACTATTCATAGAAATTTTTTAATTTGATTTTTCATTCATGTTGCTTCATGTTCAATCATGTTTATTATAAAGCCACGTTTGAAGCCATTCAACAAACACTTGCTATTTCCTCATTTAACACTACCATTCTAAAAAGTTAACAAAATATTGTTCAAGTCTGCTATTAATTTGTTCCTTACGATTTTCCAGGTATGTTTATCATAATATGCTTCATATTTTATCATCGCATTCTCCTTCCATGTTAACGCCTTCACATGTTGACTAACAAATTACAATCAAATTTTCTGATAGATGGATAGCGAAGAACCAATAATCAGATACAATGTTAGCGAATTTAGTGAAAAAGATGAACAATACTCATTTCACGAAACTGAAGAAGCAAGCAATCAAACTGAAAGTCAGTCTTCTTCTTATTTTGAAACTATTAATAGCCAAATTTTAGAAGATCAACAATACTCAAATCCATTTACGAATAGAGCGGGTGAGAGTATGAATGACCTTTATGAAGGCATGATGTTTGAATCAAAACAAGCAGCTGTGAATGCCATAAAGGAATTTCATTTTGTACATTCATTTTTCATGTTGAAGAAAACAAGAGTGATAAGTATGTTGTTAAGTGTACTGAATATGGTAATGGTTGTCATTAGAGGGCTAGAGCATCGTTCAGCAAGTTACGTAGGAGGTGGGTCATGAAAAAAATAACTAGACCTCACACTTGCAAAACATCACATTTATCACAAGATCATCTTAGGTTAGACTCATCTGTTATTGCTCATAATATTGTACACTTAGTAAAAACAAATTCTGGTATCCAAATTAAAACCTTGATTGCAGACATGATGCAACGGTTTGGTTATAATGTGACATACAGAAAAGCATGGATAGCTAAACAAAAAGCACTTGAACTTGCATTTGGAAGTTGGGAAGAATCATATAGGCATTTGCCTGTATGGATGACAGCTGTTCAACACTTTCTACCAGGTACAGTTGTTAAATATAAAACATCCAATTCAATGGAAGATGGTGAGGATGACCCTTCTAAGGTGATTCTGAATCGTGTGTTCTGGGCTTTTAAGCCATGCATTGAAGGCTTTAAATATTGCAAGCCGATTGTGCAATAGATGGAACATTTTTAACTGGAAAATATTGTGGTACTTTATTGACTGCCATTGGACAAGATGGTAGTAGAAACATTTTTCCTCTTACTTTTGCAATTGTTGAGAGCGAGAGCAAAGAAGCTTGGATGTGGTTCTTGCATCATTTAAGGAGATACGTTACACCCCAACCGAATTTGTGTATTATTTCAGACAGGGGAACAGGTTTGTTAGCAGGTTTGCGATTAGACAGAGTTGGATGGACTACACCGGATGTATCTTCTGTCTATTGCATTCGCCACATTGCTTCAAATTTTAACAAACAGTTTAGGAATGTTGACTTAAAAAAACAAGTCATAAATATGGGTAATTTTCTAAACATTTCATAAATCAAATTCTTACATTATTATGCATTAACCTAATTAATACTTATTGTTTTTTATTTTTCCATAGGATACAAGTTGAGAAAATCTCGGTTTGAGGCAAAGTTACTCATAATGTGATTTGAGTTTCCACTTGCAGCAGATTGGTTGGACCAAATTCCCAAGAATAAATGGACACAGGCATATGATGAAGGAAAACGATATGACCATATGACTACCAACCTTGCCGAATGTATGAATTTTGTGTTGAAAGGAGCCCGAGCATTACCTATTACTGCCTTAGTGAATGAAACATTTAATAAAATAAATGATTCATTTGTTAGTAATGGCATGAAAATCATGGCCATGATAGAGGCAGGATATAGGTACTCTGAAGAGGTATCTGTTATGCTGCAAGAAAATTGACACATTGCAACCTGACATTATGTGAGGATGTACGTTCGAGAAACAGGGGAGTTTGAGGTTCAAGAAATTGCAAACACACGACTTGGGCGACGAGCAATGACATGCACTGTCAAATAAAATGAATGGTCATGTGATTGTGGACAATTTCAGGCCATTCGAATTCCTTGCTCGCACGCAATTGCAGCTTGCGCTTCTTGCAATTTAAATTACGATGACTTTGTTGACCCTGTATATAAGTTGGAAAACATTTACAAAGTTTATCAACATCACTTTCACTCCCTTGGAAGCGAAGACGAATGGCCTCAATATGTAGGTCCATATTTTATGCATGATTCTTCAAAACGACGTCAGACATCGAGAAGGCCAGCCACTACTCGTATACATAATGAAATGGACGAACCAATTCCAAATAGGCATAAGAAATGTTCATTGTGTAGAACTGAAGGACATAATCGTAGTAACTGTCCATACAAAGAAGTCAACGATTAATATTATTTATAGTTTTTATATTTTTATTTCATTTGTATTGTTCATTTCTAATGTTGTTTTTATTTTAACAATCATTTTTATTACTAAATTATATTATGTTCATAATATTGTCATAATTGTTAAAAAGAATCATTAACATATTATTGTGTCAAATATTAAATTTTGTTAACAATAATTGAATATTATTATAAAATTTTTAGTTTAATTCTTTTCAAATACAAATGTTAACATAAAAATACATACATTATAAAATATATCAAATAAAATCATATAATACCTTAATTAAACATATATTAATTTGTAAATTTCTGAATTATAAAATAACATAATTTTTATAATAAAAATAAGAAACAACAATTAAAATGAAAAAAATAAATAACAAAACAAAACAATATTTTCTTTTAATGTTTATATTGAATACAAA
>PYAF01000449.1:2061829-2090370 GCA_007407185.1 Glycine tomentella | reverse complement strand
TTATGTATATTGTTGTTAGTGAAACTTTGCGTTTATTCTTGTTAATGAAATAATATTTATTTTTATATACTTCGTATGGTCCAGTAATACTTTAATCATATCATCGTAGCTACTATTATGTACGCATAAAAAAAATTGGAAAAAAATTAAAAAAAAAACCATGAAACTACGTCGGTTGTCAAAAGAACCGTCTTAGAAAGATACATTCTAAGACGGTTATTAGGCTGAGAACCGTCTTAGAATGTGCCTTTCTAAGACAGTTGTAACGCTGAAACCGTCTTAGAATGTATCTTTCTAAGACGGTTATCAACAAAAAACCGTCTTAGAATGTCACATTCTAAGACGGTTGTTACGTAACAACCGTCTTAGAAGTGCACATTCTAAGACGGTTTCTAGGTAGTAACCGTCTTAGAAAGATGAATTCTAAGACGGTTGTTATCTCTCAACCGTCTTAGAATATGTCTTTCTAAGACGGTTGTTACGAAACAACCGTCTTAAAATGTGCCTTTCTAAGACGGTTATTAGGCAAATAACCGTCTTAGAAAATGACTTTCTAAGACGGTTATAGCTAACAACCGTCTTAGAAAATGACATTCTAAGACGGTTATTAGATGACAACCGTCTTAGAAAGTCATTTTCTAAGACGGTTGTCAACCGACTTTAAAAATTTGCTTTTTTAACGACACCTTTTACTACGACGGTTGTACAACCGACGTAGAAAGGGGTAAATAACCGATGTAAAAAGCCTTTTTTGTAGTAGTGCTCATCCTATAAGTTAGCTTTTGGGGTTGAGTTAGATCTAAACCCACATTCTAATATGGTATCAGAGCCTATCTTAGATCCATTAACTCAAGTCCCACATCGACTAGAGATAGTGCCAAGTCAGAGTATATAAGTAAAAATGCAAGAAAGAGTGACAGAATAGGAAGTACTTGTATTTTTTTGTATTAAATCACACGAAAGACTTCCAAATTGAACTGAAGCAACTTCATGGATGAGTATTTGTAATTCTTCTGGACTTCTTCTATTTCGAACTGCCATGGCCATTTCACTATAAAAAAAAATCTAAATTAAAAATTGAAATCTATCTTTGTAAAGGGTGTTAGTATAATATATAAGGAATGTTAATGTAATATTTTCAATTATTAAGAAAATGTTAGTGTAACATATATGGGGAGATGTTAATATAAAATTTTAAAACATAAATGAGAGTTAGCGTAGAAATAGAAAAAATGATATATATATTATGTATAATTTGAAGAAAAAAAGCTTTAAGAGTGAGTGAAATTTGATCAATTAAAAGATAGGGGTGCTATTTGCTGTGAAAGAAAACATGCACAAAATATACGAACTGTTAATTGGACGGCTATGCCTTTTTAAAGTAAATATTAATTTTAAAAAAAACGTATAAAACATTTTATATGATAGAATACACTATTAGTGCAAATTTCACGAAATATTTTTCGTGCAAATTAGCATTTCCCATAAAAAAATGTCACTATTTCACACACTATATTAAATTATAAATAATGATGTTGAATGTCAATATCAAAAATATTTTTTTATACTTGTACACTAAAAAAAAGCTATAAAAATAGTAAGACACTTGTAGTTTAGTAATATTTTTTTATCTAACACTTAATAAAAATATTATTAAAATGTTTTGATAACTTTTAAAAAATATCATCATATATAAATAAATATCATTAATATGTTTTCATAATATTTTATCGTGTATAATTAATATCGCTAAGGTAACATTATTGTTCCCCACCCTCTACAAAGCAGTTCCGTAATGAAAGCATCCAAATGCGTACTGAATTTCATGATTATATTAATTAGTTGCTCCTTTATTACCTGAATTCCACGTTTCCAAAGAATCTCTTTGTGCTCGACTTGCCTGCCACAAAGATATATGAAAAATCGATTATAAGAAGAAAAACAATTATTTCAGACATACTTTAAGTAGATTTTATATAACTAATAATTAACTATAATAACTAATTGTAACATACATTAAACCACGTTATGAAATTGAAAAGAAATAGATATAATGGAAGAGGATATTAATAGAAGAACTCAAATGAAGAAAATATATCTTAATTAGCTTTAGTAGAATATATGAAGCAAAATCAAGAAGATGAATGATTGAAGAAAATGGGAAAGAGGTATAGAAAGTATAGGAGACAGAGCAGCTTACACATACCACAAATGGAAGTGCACTGACATAATTACATAAACGTGAAAAACAGTTTTTATAACACCAAATCGGAAATCTTCAGGAAATTGAGCTCCCTCTTTTTCTTTTTTCTTCCTTGTCTCCACATATGGGACATTGATTTCAACTGCAGTTCGAAACGCAGTTGCATTTTAAATAATATATTTCTGTTTACAGCAGAAATACAAATATAGTTATTAATTTATTAAATTAGAAAGTATCTATTATTCCTCAATCAAAACCTTTTTTCGCTAAAAAAATGCACATGTTATGAAAAAGAATTAAACAAAAATTCAAACTTTAGCTTTATTAATTATCTTCTGAAATCCTTACGCTCGTGCACACCATAATTTTAATTAGACTAAATTTTCAACTACATTTTTTCCTAAGTATAAGAATTATAAGACTTAATTTTTTAAAATTTATTTGTTTTCTAAGTATAAGATTTAATTCACATTATATTATTATTAATTACTTTTAGATTAAAAATATATTTAATTAAATAAGAGAAAAATTATATTAACATGCAACAGTAATGATAATAATATTTTTAAAATATATATAAATTTTAGATAAATTTATTGTTATTAATTAAATTAATTGTTTTTCTTAATTATGAATTATGTATTTCCTTCATTTCTAATTATAAGCTATTTTTAATTAATTCATGCTTAACAAAAGTAATTAATTTAATTAATTATATTAAAATTATCAATTATTTATACTATCATTTTAAAATTATTATGTTCTTATCTTTATTCTCACTTAATTGCTTCTTATAAATGTCTGAAGAAAAAATAATTAATGCATTTAAAAATTTAAAAAAGATCTTATAAAAAAAATAAACAAATTCGTATAATATATAATTACACACTAATCTATAATATAAATGGCCTCTTCTTTATTGGTTAAGTATATATTTTCTCCGCCGAAATAGAGTCATACAAAAGTAAGATGAGCGGAAAATATCAAACCAACACAGTGGAAATAACAAGAATATAGGCACAACTGAAATCACAACTATGAAAATTTGAACCCACTTTGAACCATGGGAATATGACATGTAAAACGCAACACTAAAAGCCACCATCATGCTTATGATGGAAATGATTTGTGCCACCATTCCTAATAGTAACTTTTTAGGGAGCAACTTGAAACATTCTTCCTCTGCATAGCTAATATAGATAGACAAGAACATTAGTATGGAGGCTGAGGCTGATACCAGTGCACATGCAGCTGATATGGAGAATACCAAGAATGCTGGTTTGTGCAAAAACTTGGGAGTTCCTAATTTTTTATCGTTGCCACCAGGTATTGTAAATGTAGCAGTGAAAACTCCTGCGGTTATGAGTGCAGAAACAAGCATGCAATTAATAGATGTGCTCTTTGTCCATGACTCTGCCTTAGTCAATAATTCTTTGTGCTCCTCAGCATATATTTCACGGGGAGTTTTGCCTTTGGCATTTTTCTTCTCTACATCTAATAGCAACATTAATTCTTTCACCTCCTGCCATGTAAAATTATAATATTATAATACTATATAATAATAAGGGTTAATGGTGCTAAAAAACATAAGTTAATAAGAGTTAATGGTGATTTTTGTCCCTGAAAAATAGGTGATATTTGGTTTTATTCCTCAACTTTTAAAATTAAACCATAACTAAGGTTTCTGTTTTGTACTTTTGAAATACCCGAGCATTAGTCCTCAAAGCTAATACTGTAGGGAACCAAACCTTATAATTTTAGGGACTAAAAGTTTGGATATTTTAAAAATAAAGGGAATCAAATTTATGATTTTAAAATTCAGAAGCTAAAATAAAAAAATAACCCATTTTTCAGGAATTAAAAATATTATTAACCCTAACAATGATATATAAGAATTTAATTTAAATGTACTAAAAGTCTAATAAGAATTCAATTTGAATATACTTACCGTCTATATAATAATAATAATAATAATAATAATAATAATAATAATAATAATAATAATAATAATAATAATAATAATAATAATAATAAACTGATGCTTAAGTAAAAGTAATTACAAAATCACCTTGATTTAGGTTTGAAACTGAATTAAATGAAAGAGAAAGATCAATATATGCATAGTATAACAGCCACAGGTATTGTGAGTTGTGGGAAAATATACCTCGAACCATCGTAATTCATGTGTCATTTGAAGAGCTGCTCCAGAAATTAAGCTAAGTTTATCAGAAGGTGTCAACTTAGCAGCATAGTGCAATATATTGTTTCCTTCATCATCTTCGAAAGTCGCTATGAAATCTTTGAAGGAGCCTAGTTCGTGTATTAGACTATAGATGCTTGAATGCCGATATATAACAGCAATGTGAATTATGCTTCGGTTTTTCTCATCCACTTCCC
Organism: Glycine tomentella; assembly: GCA_007407185.1. NCBI lineage: Eukaryota > Viridiplantae > Streptophyta > Magnoliopsida > Fabales > Fabaceae > Glycine > Glycine tomentella. Next base: position 2,085,770 of record PYAF01000449.1, on the reverse strand, counting down.
ATAATAAATCAGGGTATGAACTCATAAGTGTAGCTACAAATTGAAAATTTCCAACTTGAGTAGCATCAAATGTTATTTGTGATGGTAGATTTATGAAACTCCTCATCTCTGTTTCATCGTAATCTTGCTGGAGAAGCTTGTTCCAAAGACAATCAACAAGTTGGACAAATGGTGTTGTCTTCATGCCTGTCACGATAATTGGACTAGTCAGTGATGCCATTAGAAACTAATGATGAAGTAAATGTTCTGGTTGAAGCAATATAATCAATAATATAAATACTATTAATGTATTTATTATCTTCAAAAATCTAGATCGATTATAGATAATGTTAGAAAAAATATACTCATTAAAAATTAGATAACACAATTTGGTGAGTCATTCTCGTTGTTCAATTAGTTATTTTTAGTAGCCTCTCTCTTTTCTCATGTACATTTCATATACTATTTTGGCAACATGTAAAAAAAAAAAAAAAAAAAAAAATCTCTTTCAAGTCAAACTACCATTCTTTTATCTTTATTTTTATACTTAATTTTCTTAAATATTTGATCTATTCTTTTCAATATACATTCGTTTATCTGTTTCTAAATTAAATTTCAAAAGTTTCTTTTTTCTTAAAAAAATGTCAATAGTTAAAAATAATTTTATATTATAATTTAATTTGTGAACTATAAATCTAAAATATAATTTATATATTGAAGATATTTATTTTCTTATAAATTTTAACCATAATAAAATTTTATATAAAAATTATTTATTTATTATGAATTTTAATTATATAAAGATAAATATTTGCACATACTAAAATATTAGTTAAAAGAGTTGACAAGTAAAAATGGCTAGTGTATGAAAAGCAGTATAAGGAGAACATGAACCCAATTACCTAGTTTTCCAAGAATTAATAGTGATTGTAGAAACTTACTATAGTCCAAGATTTGGATTGGAAGACACCATTGACTACGACCAGTAAAACCATTAGGCTTCCGAGCCAAGACATGCAAGCCCGTCTCGTTGTTCTCATCCCTTTCCAACGCCAGCATTGACTGATTTTTTAGCATTTTCAAAGCTATGTCTGCAAAATTTTCCAAATTTTTTTAGCATGTATACGTAATTGATGACAGCTAAGAGCATATTTTCGTGGGACATCACAAATTCAAATCTTAAGATTTTTTTAATAAATCTACGGTATTACATACAATTTTTAATTTTTTTTATATTTTTTTAATAAATCTCATTTTAAAATTTTAAATAATTTTTAATAAATCTCACATAAATGTTATTTTAAATATTTATTAAATTTAATATAATTAAATTTTGTAGCCAATTTTCATTTATTTAACCCTCACCAATTCTCTTCCTCTCTCTCTCATCAGATCATCTCACCCACCCCATCATTTTCTCTAATTTTCTTCTCTCCTCACCCACCCACGCACAAACTCACTTATCTTCCCACTTTCTTCTTCTTCTCAGCACCTCTTCTTCCCCCCTTCCCCTCCTCTGTGCGCCCCCTGCTTCCCCCCCTTCCCTTCCCCGGTATTTCCCTCTTTCCCTTCTCTGTGATGCATTATTTTATTTTTAAAAAATTATTTTGTGGTTCTCTCAGCAAAGAAGATATGATGTTATTTTTTTCTTTCATAAATCTTTTGCTGACTTAGTTTTTTTTTTTTTTTTTTTATCATCTCCTTTCTTTGTGCTTTTCAGCAGTTCTTTTCTCTCATTTTTCTCCTTGTGTTTTACTATAATAACATGAGTAATAATTGTTATTTTTGAAAAGTGTACAAATTTTCAGAATTTTTTTTCCAAAAACTGAATTTCCAACACGAAGATGTTTTTGTGTTCTATTTTTCTTTTCCCATTATGTAGTTACAATTGTGACGCACGGGAACATGATCATCTGAAAGTCAAAGGCATGTCTAGTGTGCAATGTTTGCAATTTAAACAGTAATAAAATCGAAAAGATTTATAGATTAACATATATATGCTTCAATTATTCTGTCCTTTATTTATTCCTTAATTAATTCATTGTCAATATATGATTACAGGTCACATGCATGGCTACATTATGTACATTTTTCTTTTAATCTTTATCATTTAAGATCTAATTATATTTTCAAGAAAGTGGGGTTTGACCATTGGATAAAATCATGAAAAATTAAGATTAAATCATAAAGTCATGCTAATTTTATAAGTGATCATGATTATGTGATTAGTAAACAATTTTTAAACTTAACCAAATTCATGTATTATTGTTTGATTTAGGTTTATCCTTCTTATATTCTAAAACATACACTCTTCTCAATTGATATATGTAGATGCTTAATTATCTAGTAACCATGTAAATTTTCATGAATGGAGGAAAAACTAAGGGAAATTGACTCACCATACAATCCATTCTTTATGCAAAGGAAGAACAGTGTAGTCCACTCGTCTTCTTCTAAAATTTCGGTAGTCAGATCATAGAGATGCCTAGCCATGTCACCTTTTCCTTGTAAGGCAGCCATGTAAAGAGGAGTGGCTCCTTCTCCGCCCCGGATTTTTGGAAGGCGAGCATTTTTCTTGATCATCATAGCAGCAATCTGCAGGTTTCCGGATGCAGCAGCATAGCAAAACGCGGTGTTTCCATTGAAATTTTGCAGTTCTAAATCATCTGGGCTCAGTAATTTCACCAGTTGATTCACAAAGTGAACTTGGTCTGTTCCTGCCACAACATGAAGTAGTGTACCCCATTCCTTTGTTATAGCAGCGTTTAATAGACTAGTGTCTGCCTCTATCATGCGCCTGGCTGCATTCCAGTCACCTCTCAGTGCTAGCTTATAAAGGGGTATACATTTCTCTAAGTATTCCCCTGAAGAAATTCAAATGCAAAATTTACTTCAGCTGAAGGCAGCATACGTTTATTTATATATAAAATAGTTCTAAGTTCATCTGATATTAATTTGGATTTTCTTATTATCACCAGTACATTAGTACAAAATATTTATGATTTTGTTCATAACAAATATCCACCGATTTTTATTGAGATCTCTTCTTCCAATCAATTACCTCTTTTTCACCCAATGTTTGAATTCAAGATCTTATTTAAAGAATTCAAATTAATTGAGTATCATTTAGACTAACACATGTGTTAGTTATTAATTTTGGATTTAATCACCCTATTTTGACAATACTATTCTAACTAAAGAGGTAAAACTCTCTCCCTGATAAGTTTATGGAAATTGCATTCCTAACACGAATTCGAGACCACATAAGTTAGCTCAGTCTCTTACAACCCCACAAGTTAGATCAGTCTCTTACAACCCCACGTCCACACCTATTGAGGCCACATCTTGTACCATGATTACTAGCGTTGGGTTTGCAAGATAAACATATGATTCATATAATAAGTGGATTCTTTAATGTTGCAAATTGCAACTATAAAATGTTGGAGGACGTATTTGGTTGTTGTTGGAAGTTGGTGAGTTTTGGCATTATTTGTGTCTATTGAACGTAACCGAAGATTTTTCTTTTCATATTGATGTTACTATCACTAAATAATAGTGTTGCATGTGTTACAATATAATAACAAATGCTTAATAATCTTGTCAATGATGAATTCATGAATTGATTTATGTAATTGTATTGATTAAAAATTAGAAATCAAAATTTGTGACATCACATTATTCAAATATATATCTGTATCTAGCTTAAAAGTTAAATCAGACTTAATTTTTGTTGTAATTATTTTCATAAAATTACAGACAGTAAAATGAAACTATGTAGTATTATACATGCATAAAAATATAAGAGAGAGAAAGAGTACTTTTATCTTCCAATATGTGACGGGAAGGGTGTCGAGGTTGAGGAGAAGCCATCTGAACCACATGTGCTTGTTGTGGTGATGATGTTGTTAATTCAATAGAAGGGCTTGAAAAATAAGCAGAAGCCATAGGAACAACCACCTGCGTTTGTGATGGTGACGATGTTGCTGCTGGGTTTGCATTTACCATGTCCATTTCTCTGTAAAACAAAAATAGAATCTTTACTCTGATAAGCAAGTATTTTAGGGTGTGTTTTGAAGGTATTTGGAAGAAAGGAAGAAAACTTTAGATATGGACAATTTTTCTTATTTAATTTTTAAAAATGAAAATAAAAGAAAACGAAGTGATATATAAACTAACATGAATTTGGTGTCTTAATCTTTAATTTAATTTATATAAATATTACATAATTATTTTAATTTAAAAAATAAAGAGTTACTTTTTTTTTTAACAAATACTTAATACTAACCTTCGAGTACAATATTCAATTATTCATCGTGGCTCCGCTGTTCAATTGTGGCCCACACCTAATTTTCGTTTGTTTAACATCACACACTATAGTCCAAACTCCAAAGCCAATAGGGTAATTGAGAATATTTCTTTTACTTATTAATAATAAATTCAGTCTTTATAAGATAATATTAATTTTATATATACACATGCAATTAAATAGCAACAACGACTGAAATCACGAAAGAGCTTAGATAGAGCCGTTGGTGTGGTGTGGTGATCAGGAATCCTTTTCATTTTCAGGGAACAGATTAACGTGATCATTAGGGCGACTGTAAATCATCATTTACGCGGATCAACTAGTAATGTAAATTTATTCTAATTTAGTTAATGATTTGAATTTCAAGTCTTATTTATAGTTACCTAAAACAGTTAAAAAAAAGAATTTTCCTAGTCATAATAATATTACTCATATTAAACAAAAATTAGTTTGCACTGAAGAATAATAAAGGAGGCTGTGCTCATGCCTGTGTCTTATTCTATCATCATATTAACTTGCAACGTGTCAGTTGGGTATGTGCAGCCAGATAGCTCTCACTCTCTTTCGTGAAACACGAGAGAATAATATAGTATTAAAATACGAGTGATTATCTTTTGCTTTTAAAGTTTTTGTACATTGACTTACAAACTACTAAGTCTTCGCAATTCAAACCTCAAAAAACCTATCCGTATTCAGTTATTCCATACATACATACATACATACATACCTGAACGTATTTCAAGTCTGAGCACAGGATCTTTCAGTATGCTAGCTAGCTTGCCTGTTAACCAAAATTGGGCTTACTCAAAGTCAGTGTATATTATACTACCTCCGTTCTTGTATATATAAGAAACAAATGAGAGTATTTTTTTGTTTTTGTTTCTGAGTTTGGGAGATAACGAAAGAAATCCACGATCAAAGTTGGAAAATAGCAGAATCAGGGAGCAGAAAACGCATCGGAATCTAAATGTGACTGATACTTTATAAAGGTTATTTCGAATTAGAGAAGCATAAGATATATGATAAGGCCGGAAAAGTAGTAGATTAAACTGTGATAGACTGAATGAGAAAAGGAAGTTACCTGAAAACTGGTATAATAGAAGGGCTAGCTTGTTTAGTTTGCATATCCAAGAGGGGAGGTGGAGCCAAAAGAATTGAGTTTAGCAGAAGAAATTAGTCTTCTAATCAACAAATTAAGGTTCGAATTCTCGCTAAGAGAAATACATGAATTTAACAACCCACTGTGCGCGCCTCAAATATATTCTTTTTAAAGAAGGATTATCTTGGAAAACAAAAAGGGAGAGAGGGATGGGTGGGAGGTAGAAGAAGCATGATAAAGAACCCCCACTCAAAATATATATATATATATATATATATATATATATATATATATATTGTAAGGAAAGATTTTGAAACTCCTCTATGAAGATATATCTTTTCAAATGGTTGTTGTTGAAGAGTTATTTCCACCAAAAAGGAGGATATATATAAAGGAACGGAAGACTGGGAATTAGAGTGATATACTATCAACTATCCAACTAATTATATAATGGAGTAGAATTTGTAAAAGAAGAGCTAATTATTAAGCATGAATGTGATTAATGAGAAAAGAGAGAAAGTTTTGAGACTTTACCTCAAAAAGTCTTGGAACACACAGATTTAAGAGCTGCAGCTGAAGGAAGTGACACCACTTTGTTTATCTTCATAGTCTTCAGTTTTTCTACAGACAGTGGAAACCCAATTAAAAACGTTTGGTAATTGGAATACATCTGTAAACGAAGCTTTAGAAGTGTGGGTGAGAATTCAATTATACTATGAATCAAAAGCAGATTCCTATTTTTAGTCAATTGAAAAACATTAATTTATAAATCAACAACATGATAATGCTGTACATAAAACAAAAAGAAAACTAATTAATGATTTTAAGACATTGCTTAAAGAATTATTTTTTATTAAAATATATAAAATTATATTGTTAATAATATTTTTTTATATTTTTCTATAATTTTTATAATAAATATTTTTCTTTTAATTTTTAATTAATATATTTAAAATACCGATATCTATAAAATAATAAGTAAAAATAAACTTTTCATTAGTTAATTTTGAGAAGTTTATCAACACAACTTCTTTAAAAGATGAGATGACATAAACAAATAAATTAATAAAAAATATATTTTAATTTATAAAAAAATTTATTTTATTTATTTCTTTTTTATTTTTTTCTTCTAAAAATTTTTTTATTAAAAAATTTACATCCAAACGTATCCAGAACTATTCTTTACTTCGTTATAGCCATCATCCACACCTTCGTAGCTTTGGCGCTTTCTCTGTAGGCCAATAGGCCATGATGCTTTTACAACAGCGACAGTCTTAGAATATATATTATAGTAAGCAACAAAACGAAAAGAAAGTGGACTCTTCAAACTATTGACCCAAAACAGCATTAGACAGTTTTCATCGTGCGGTTCAAGATTAGATTAATTGAAACTCTTCCACAAACTATGCATTTCTTAAGCCACTCATTTTCGTTATTTAATGTTTAGGAACACTTCTTATCGGCTATATAAAAACGGAACATTTCTTGTCTTGTCCTAAATGCTTCACTATTTTTCTAGCAATCAAGGCCTTAATTAATGATATAGAGAAGAAAACTTGATAAACATATAGGTTAAGTTGGGTAAGCCATCTCAATTAGTTTTTAATTTTTTATTAGTTTTCAATTTATTTGACTATTTAATAAATAAGTTTTTCTAAATAGTTTTAGTGTTTTTTAGTAGTTTTTACTATTTTTGGGATTTTACTTTAAATAACATTTTTTAAAATACTAACTTTTTCAATTTTTTAATTTATTTTATTTTTATTCTAAAAATATTTATTTAATTTTATTATTATATTTTTTAAATATATTATTCATGTAATTTATATTTTTCAACTACTTCAACCATCAATTTTACCAAACACAATTTAATAAACTAGCTTAAAAGCTTTCAACTTTTAAATGCCAATTAACTTTTTAATTACTTTTGACTAGTTTTTTAGATTTTAACTTTTTCAATTTCTAATTAACTTTTTAACTACTTTTTGACAAACATAACCATAGATTAGATGATGGTAAATGAAAGTAATTTGATATGGTTCAAAAATAATTTTTTTATTTAGTTGTAGTAGTGTGCGATATGAACCTTGATCGTCTACTACCTCTACACCACATTTTTTTCTGTAGCCAAAGTTTGAATCATTCACTATATTCTCTCTCTTCTTTAAATTACCGTGCATTAACTAATCAAAAATTAAGATTTGGTTGCACATTGGAGGAGGAGCCTGATCGGGAATGGGTGCCTCCTCGTGCTCACGAGGTGCAGGGCGAGGAGAAAACATTAGATACAAAATCACAAAACCCAGAATCAACTCTCAATTGTTCTGAGTGACAAATGTGAGCGTAGTTGTGCCTTAGAAGTCAAACAGTCATGCTGCGAGAAATAACCAAACGTAGTGGACAAATATAAAACCACGAAAAGGCACCTTCTAATTAGGTGTTCAAAACCCCAAACAAAAAGGAACACACTTCTTCTCTCTCATTAACATATTTCCCTTTTTTTTTTTTTTTTTTTTTTTTTTTTTTTTTTTTTATGGGAAATGGCCGTAGATAAAGTAAAAAGTTGCAACGATAAATGGCCAGGAGTAGGAGAAAAACAAGTGACATGATGCAAAAACAGTCTTAATATGCATAGTTGGATTTTAAAATAATGGAGGATTAGGATGGAGAGTAACTTTTGGTCTTGGAATTAGTAAATCCCTCTTGGTGGAATTAATATATATAATTGATTGCACGTTACGGCACCGTAACTTTTCTTGTCTATCACCAATCCATTCTTTTCATCTTCATTTTTAAATTGAAATTTATTATTATTTTTTAAAATATATCCACAATTAAAAATATCTTTTATTTTATCATAATATCAATTATTTATCATACGTATAAAATATGATTTATATGTTTAAAATTATTTATTCATTATGAATTTTTATTATAATATGATTTATATATTTAAAAGTATTTACTTATTATAAAAATTTTAGTTATATAAAGTAAAATTTATTGTATCACTACTACAGGGGGCATATTCTAAGTCGGTCATTTGATGCTTTTAAAGTCGGTTATGCCACCGACCTTGTCTCAAACGACTTTGTATCGTAGACCCAAACAAAGTCGGTTCTGAAAACACCGTCTTTGAAAGTTTATTTTTAATTTTTTTTATTTGGCATTTTCGAAGACGGTTATTCAAATAATCGACTTCGAAAGTCACGTTTCAAAGTCGGGTTATACGTAAAGACCGTCCTTGAATGACAATAAATTTTAACAAAAAAAAAAAGAAAAAATTTGCAGGCCTTTCTAAGTCGGTTGTTTTAAACAACTGACCTTGAAAGCATATAGGAGGCCCTTTCTAAGTCAGTTGTTTTAAACAACTGACCTTGAATGTATAGGTAGCATGGCCTTCTAAGTCAGTTGTTTTAAACAACTGACTTTGAATTGTATGGCTAGACCCAGCATTTTAAGTCGATTATTTTAAATAACCGACTTTAAAACTATCAATTATTAAAAAAAAAAATTGAAGCTTCTAAGACAGTTATTTGGAATAACCGACTTGGAATATCTAAACTGCCCATTTTAAGTCGGTTATTTTAAATAACCGACTTTAAATCTATTAATTATTAAAAAAAAAATAAAATGAAGGTTCTAAGACGGTTATTTGAAATAACCGACTTTAATTGTGTCTATATTAAAAAAATATAAGTATCAACATACATATATCTATATAATTCGAATATATTAATGAATTTTGATGTAAAGTTTTAGTGATTCTAATCAATATAATTCTATCTAATCAATTATTGATTTAAAAATAATTGAAAAAATATTATCTTCATTCATGTGCTGAAGTGGATAATTAAAATAAAAAGAAAATCAAACTAAAGCACCTAATAACAATTCACTGTATACTTTATATGGTTTATAATGAACGGACAACCACGTACAAAATTAAAGTAGGTATTAAAAAAATTAAAAAGAAATACAAAATTAAAAAAATCAAACTAATGCTTCCCTGTAGATCATCTCTTTTATTTGCTCTTCATCCAATTGCTGTTGCTCAAAATCAAATGAGAATGGCTCCATGCAGATTGGTTCATCAGCTATATCATGCAGTTTTTCAAGGCATGGATGGGCTAGTGCTTCTTCAACTGCAAATATTTAAACAAAATAGAAATGAAAATTTGCCCAAAACTATTCTTTATGCAGCTTTACTGATGCTAATGCATATATCATCAATGTTCAAAATGAAACCGAATGTTGCTTTATCTATCTACAGAAACATAAGAGAATGAAAGGAATGGGAAAAGGACCTGCAATTCTTTTGGTGGGATCAACTGTCAGCATTTTATCAACAAGATCAATGGCTGCGGGATGAACATGGGGGAAGACTTGAGCTAAAGGTTGGCGAGGATATTGAGGAAATTGTCTGATATATCTTCTTGCATCTTCATTTTTCACTAACACAAGGTCAGCCTCAGTTGGGGTGCCAAGAAGCTGTGGATAAGAGAAGAGGGATAAGTAAGCATGGAACCAGAATTACCATTTATAATTGAAGTATTGGTTATATTCATGATATTAAATAACTTGAACTATATGATCATCAATGTTTTATATGAGCAGCTATGGGAGCATTTAATGCAATTTTTTACATCAATGTTTAATTTTATATTTTCAATCTTACCAGAATTACCATTTCTTCTGCACTAGAGAAATTTTTCACTTGCATCAACCCAGGAGTCAGGACGCAGCAGGCCAGGAAATAGGTTCAAACGGTGATATCATGAAATTCCCATTGTGTAAACATCTTAGTTGCCAAATCGGCCTCTTCCCCATGGGAGCCTCCTATTTCCACCTCCATTGCGTTGCACAGCATTATTCTTCGTTGACAAAACTCTCATTCTTTGCTCCTTCATGTTTGCAAACAGTGAATCCAGCGTCTGAGGCTTTTGCTTTGGGATTATATCCACATTCTCCTGCCGCTTCTGAGGGGAAGGAAGTGGTTGCTGCTACAAATTTATGAAAATGTTAAATTATGTCATGAACAGATAAATAGCACGAACTTCAATTAAGATGCACATGGATCACATCGATAATGAACATTGAGTTAGCTTCCTTATCTCTGCAAGATCCCTTTACCCTCAGATTTTCATGTTGTCAAACTCAACCCGGCCCCATACAAAGCATTTATATGGTTACACTACTGAAACTCCTTCAAATTGGTGACATTTTTTTTTTATCTTGAATACATCATACAAAGCTAGAAAACAGACACAAAACTAGTAAAGAAATACCTTAGCAGCAAAGCCTCCATTAGCAGCCCTTCTCTGACCTACAGGAACTTGAAATCTGCACCCAGAAAAGAAAAGAGGGTAATCCAGGTGTAGAAACACAACATTCAAAATACTCCATCAAGATCAGTAGCATTAAGATGCCCAGTACCACCCACTATTTTGTAATAGAAACGGACACCACATCAATAACATCTCTTACAAGAAAAGTTGAGTCACTTACCATCAGATTCTATCTATATCCAACTATAAAGAAAGAAGAAAATAATTTAAGCAAAAAGGAATATGCAAAGATTTTAGTACAAAATATCATAAATATAACCTCTGTCAATAGGCGCATCTGATACACATGTTACCTCTGCCAATCAGAACAGACAAATATCCATTCAAAGCTCGCCCCAATTCAGCTATAGCTGACCCACCTGCACAAAATATCATAATTGCATATCAGCATAACAATTTTCACACTCTAATGTTCACTCTATAAGGAATTTGGTGTTTCTTTATGAATGTTAGTAATTGAAGAAGTGAACTTATTGAAAGAGATGCATAATATAAGTTCAAAATTTGGACCACTTATTGTCCTATATGGTGAAAACGCTCAGGTATATTAATATACAGTTCTGTAAACAAATTGGTGCATCACATTCACAGACTAGGTTCTTCACATGTGCCAATTCTCAATGGAAAACAAACTTTTGTAACTCTAGATTCCAAAACCTTACCAAAAAGCATACAAAACTTCGTAAAGCACAACACAAAACACACCAACACAAATGTAAACAATCAATCCATATATTCTGTCAATCACTAACTCAAAACGCATTCCAGAACAAAAAGCCCTACGGTAGCACTTTTCAAAACCCAAAATCATGTCAAATTCGTCCCTCAATCCAAAACCCCTAACCCAGAACAGCACACATACCCTCACCTAACCAGAAATCATAGACAAACCCAAACACCAGGGAACAACCTCCACTGAGTTACATGGTAGTTGTTCACAACCAATAATGTTTCATACCCTCAAAATTTCAAACAACAAAAGCCCGATTACGAGCAAATCAACAAAGAAGAGTTCGCCCACTTACATGGTACATGTAGCCGTGATGGAGCAACTCGTAACTGTGATGGACCCCTGCGCGACGAAAGGAGTGCGGTGGGAAAGAGGCCGTCAAAAAAGGGCTTTTTTTTGTAGTGTCTGGCTGCGGGGGACAAGCCTTTGGAGATGGCGGAGTTGTCGAACGAAAGGAAAGTGCCATAGAAATTGGAATGGTGCTGCTGCGGGTGAGGGTGAGGGTGACGAACGAAGAAGAAGACCTGCATTAACGAGAGAGAGAAGATGCGCATCTAAACGGGGACCAGGGCGGGATTCATTAGTTTTTAAATTTTTTTAAAATGAATCAAAGTCGGTTGTTAACAAAACCGACTTTGAAAAGGCTATCAACGACGACGGTCATTTAAAAACCCGACGTTATATGGCTCAACAATTTAATTATTTTTTTAAAAAATTTTTGTAAATCTTTCAAAGTCGGTTATTAAAGAAACCGACTTTGTATAGGCTTGTAACAACGACGGTCAACAAAAAATCGACGTAGAAATGTCAAATCAATTCAGCTATTTACGAAATTGCCACTACCGTACCTCTAACGTCGGTTTTCTTACAACCGACTTAGATTAGACGACGTTAAAAGCGGCTTTTGTAGTAGTGTATACATTGCATAGATTGAAATACTAGTTATAAAACAAAATCAATTTGGAAAACAAAATATGAAACTAAACTAACCTCGTACAGGGAAATAAAAAATGAAAAATCAAACAGATAAAGTTTTCTTGAGAAACAATCTTTCATAAATTGAGGTAGGTGCTTAACAATACATAAATCACTAATAAAATATAAAATAGTAAGGTATTTTTCCTTAAAATTACAATACATAAATCACGAACATCCCTGCAGTTATTCAGTATTCAATTATTCTAATAATGTATTAATAATTACTGTCTCTGTCTACTACTGCAGGGCTACCACTAGGAGTGTCACGAAATGGCAGAACTAATGCATCTCTGAAGAATGCACTGAGCTTTTTGCTCTCCAACGACTTCAACGCATCTGCAAGATCACAAATTGTCTGAATGAAAGTGAAGGGCCAAGAGGGCACCAAAGCTTGAGATTTATTAGGAATCAGAGGTCAAAAATGAATGAAGGAAAATGAAGCTTCAGAGTTTGAAGATTGAGATTACTCAAAAGCAACCATATTGAAAAATTGATGTGAACAGGTACAATGAGCTTATTAACAAGCTAACACAATAACTAATTCCTAACTGAGTAGAAACTAACATCTAACTAATTACTTCTATATTAACCAACTTCCACTAACAATATGCAACAGTCCAGCTTGTCAACTAGTATCTCACTATTGAAGCTCTTATTCTTCTACAATAAACCGTTTCAAAGTACTCATTTGCCTCATTCACCACATTCTGTAAAGTACGTAGGACTCGTTCACATCAGGAACTATTTCTTTCACGAATCGTGATGTCGTTTATCAGATCCACCATGCATTCATCGTTGCCTAAGGAATGGTACTTAAGCACTCCTTTGTGGTGAAGAAGAGCCACATCCTCTGCAGAGTTGATGAGTCGATTGAAGAAGAACACGTAGGTTGTCACATCGGGTTTGCATCTCTTGTGGCAATTTCAAATGCTACTATGTTCCGAAAAATTGTCCCTCTTTGGTCATTTATGTGCAAACGAGGGATAGTGAGTTCCTTCATTGCTATTCCCCACTTTCTTTCCGAAGGTTATAATCTAGCAGTTCACGCTTCTCAACTGCTTTGATTTTGTAGAAAAGTAGGGAATAGGAATAGGGAAGAGAGACATAAGAAGTTTTGTGAAAACACTATCCATTATTGTTTCGTTTTCTTCTTTTTAAAGAATTACAAATCTTAATTTAAATTCAAATTGCTAAAGTTAAAGATAATTGAATAAAATAAATTGAAGATAACCAAAAGAAACAAATTATCCTATTCCTAAGTTATTTAAAATAGTTCAAAAATTACGATAACTAATTTAAGATGATAAACTAGCTTAGTGATTGTAATCCTCCAAATAATGTGGGATCTTCTTTATGTGTGCGGTCCATTGCTTTATGGATTGGTTTGTTACAGATTTTCACACCAGCTTCCTTCAACTGTCACAGAATGTATTATCTACTAGTTTCATGAACACTCATTATGAAAAAAGACACCTAGAGAGAGAAAAAATAGAGAAACATATAACTATTATAGGGTTTATCATGTGATAGGAGGAAAGAGACGGAGAAATGAGAGGTGTTAGTGGGGTGTTTAAAATAAGTAGGTGTTTGTGTATTATTGCTCTTTTGAGTTCCTCACGACACTTCTTTCCCCATAAATTTGGGGCGAATGTTGTTTCTAAGAAGATCAAGCACATGCTCTATTCTAAACTCATAAGAATTCTGACATTCTGGAAGTCTGGTTGAGTCTGATTGAAGCAAATTGTAGAAGAATCGAAAGGCAAGATCATTCAGACTCATGCATTGTTGTTGAAAATTGCAATTATATGTGAGCTCAAACAATTTGTTCAAAACAAAGAGTGGAACCTGGTTTTCAAGCATTATCAACTCGCGGTGAATGGTGCGGAGTATCAAACTTTGGACGGAGAGAGCTCGTCTGAATTGCATCTGTGAATAATCCCTCATTTGTAGAAACTCGTCGCTGCTCAGTTTGATTTCGACCATGTAACATTCTCGAACTTTGGTTTCTTGTTCCTCAAGGAACTAGAAAGCCTCCTCTAATTTGGCACCATTTATACCATTTGGATCGAAGAGGCGGTGGAAGAACTTTTTCTTAAGCACTTGCATGTTTTGCAAGTCAGGAGCACCATGATGGTAAGGGACTAATGAGATTTTTCTGAGTATGTAGGCCGGGGGTTGAACCTTAAGCAAGTTTGGTGGAACCCTGTATATGCAGAGAGAATGATTTTCTCTAGGGATTTCACTTTCCAACTCTTTCTCAACCAGACCCCTCCAATTTGAGAATCTTTCAGCATTGCCATGAAATTTTCTTCTGCCCAATTTCTGGAAATCCGCTCTTAAGAACATATTGCAGCCCATTTTTTGGTGAAGAGATAAAGGGTAACAAGTGCTCTTGTGCTGCTGTCCTGCACATACCACCAATCATCTTTTTCTTTAACTTCAACATTTAATATTCAAGTCAACTTTTGGGAAACCAAAGCAAGATTAATTAATAATTATTAGGTTTTAAAAATCTGTTCACAATGCAATGATATCGGGGTTTCACTGACCTAATCAGAACTGTTACTTTTTTTTTTTTTTTGGAAGGAAAAGAATATCATATATCATATATATAAATAAGGAGAATAATGAGTTTACAAAAGGATGTACAGTAAGTCACTATACATAAAAATCCTCCCAAAAAGCAAGTAGCTCCCTCTACAAAAAGCACCAAAAGGCTCTAAACCAACATCAGGAGCACGTACTGTAAAAGATTTGTACACCATGTTCAAAAGAACACTGCCGGATTGGTGCCATTCATGTACAGAAGCCATTGCCACGATAAAGATTTAATCTTGCACGTCGACCATGTTGCCCGCATGTGCTACTTCCCCTCTAAAAATGCTATGGTTTCTCGCCAGCCATAAGGACCAATAAGTCACATGAAATGCCAAAATAAATGCTTCATCCTTCTCACCTTGAATCCCCTGGTAGTCTGGTACAAAATCCCAGTTGAAGATATAGCGATTGTATCAATCACTACTATTCATAATTTTCTACATTATAAAACATTATGACAAAATTACAACAGGGACCACAATTTAATTAAAACAATAGTTACGCAAACTACGATCTGCAGGTCCGTATTTCTTCTAATGTTTCCTATTTTTATTTTAATTCAACCGGCTCTACTTATTTTAAATGTGCAATGCAATGCGATGTCTATTGAAATTTGCAATTTTCAAAACGTATTGTTGATGTGTTCTTTTTCTTTCTTGATTGGCATTGCCGTACCTAACCTCAAGTTGGCTTCATCCAAATCCAGTTAACGTACCCTAGAAGAGCTTCTTTCAGCAGTACCATGAAGTTTTCTGCTACGGAACTTCTTGAAAGCCAATGATCTAATCAATGTAAAACTTATTGCAACGAAAGTATGGATAAATAAAAACTATTCATCCTGCATGTATAAAATAATAAAAAACCCCAATCAATTATATATATATATATATATATATATATGGAACCGATTGATGAATCAAATGAGTCCAATTATATGTAACTCAATTTCGACTTATCTATTTAACAAGTTTAATTTTTAGTTCAAATTCAACCTATTTGGTTCATGAACCAAATTTAATAAGATGATTATCGAATCAAATTTTGAACTAGATAGTTTGATTTATTTTCATGTCTACATTTATCATATTTATTTTTTGTTTTTTAATTTTCCATAGGTCAATAATATAATGTAGGATAAATTCCGAGGATATGAAGATATAATAGCTGCATTAGATTAATATATTTGGCCAAGAAAACAACTTGTCTTTTTTTTTAGTCAGTTTTGCTGAGCTATACTATATCGAGGACACAACTTGTCTGTTTTTTAAAGAGCATTGAAATTTGACTTTTAATTTGATCATCCCGTGAAGATGTAAACATATGATCAGTCAGTTCCAAAGTTAATATTGACGGTTTAAATATTATAAATTAAATTTTTT
The DNA here is from genome assembly GCA_007407185.1 of Glycine tomentella. Taxonomy (NCBI): domain Eukaryota; kingdom Viridiplantae; phylum Streptophyta; class Magnoliopsida; order Fabales; family Fabaceae; genus Glycine; species Glycine tomentella. Next base: position 2,069,353 of record PYAF01000449.1, on the reverse strand, counting down.
TTAAGAGGGTTAGGTTATATTAAGTTGTCCCAATTCAATCTAGTATTGTATAACTTTTTAAAAAACTGTAATTAATTTTTAAACATTTATGTATTAACTAGCAAAACTTTTAAATTCAATTTATAATATTTTATATAATATGATATTATATATGTTTGTCTTTATATAGTTTATCTTATTTTAATTCATATGAACGTTCACGGGATGGATAACTTGTGAATCGGATTTGACTGAAACCCACTCAAACATTGAGTCTAATTTTATATGCTACGTACCTTTTCAGACAATAATAAAAAAAGTAAATGTAAGTTGTGGGAATGAATACAGCAACATCTTATTATCACATCAAATTTTCCCATTTTCCACTTGCAATATTAAACAAAAGGAACATTGGACGTAGATGAAAATAGTTATTGGAATGAGAGGTCTCTTAAGTGGTAACGAGAGTTGAGTAAGCTGTGTATTAAAGAGAGTATAACGAGAAATTAGTAACCGATGAAATCTGAAAATCATGTGTTACAAACTTCTAATTGAAATTGAATTCATTAACCCACTAATGCAATAAAAAGGATATAGCTAGCAAATGTGAGGAGAATACCGTGTAAGTAAAAAAATTTGAGATGGGGACGTCAGAGTGGGCTTCAATATTTATATATTATAAATTATAAATAGATACTTCAATTTTTATTTTCTTCACAAACAGATGAAGTTGTCTTGATAAATAGTCACGCAATATTACATAAATCAAGGCAAGTGCTAAACTTACATAGATCACGAAGATAAGAAAACAAACATAGTAAAGTGCTTAAGCTTAAAATTACAATACATAAGTAATCACAAAGATCCAGAAGCTATTCTAATCATGATGCATTACTATTTGTGTCTATATTTACTTCAGGGCTGCCATTAGGAGTGTCACGAAATGGCCAAAGCAATATATCTGTGATGATATTACCAAACTTTTTGCTCTCCAATGACTTGAATGCATCAGCAAATCCACACAGTGTCTGTATGAAGGTGAAGTAAAGGGCAAAGGCAGCACCAATGGTTGAAATGCCAACAGTCCAGCTGGTCAAATAGTTTCTCACTATTGAAGCTCTTATTCTTCCATACCTGGTTTCAAAGTACTCATTTGCCCCATTCACCACATTGTGCAAGTAGGACTCGTTCATGTCAGGAACAATATCTTTGGCAATGTCGTTGATTAGATCCGCCACGCGTTCGTCGTTGCCTAAGGAATGGTGAAGCACCCCTTTGTTGTGAAGAAGAGCCACATCATCTGCTGAGTTTATGATCCTGTTGAAAAAAAACACGTAGGTTGTCACATCGGGGAAGGATCTCTTGTAGCACTTCTCAAATGCCACCATGTTACGAAGCACTGTCCCTCTGTGATCACTTATGTGGAAACGAGGGATGGTGAGTTCTTTGATTATTATTCCCCACTTTTTTCCAAAGCTTATATCTAGCAATTCACGGTTCTTATCAGCTACAATTTTCACTCCGGCCTCCTTCAGCTCTGTCGCGGAACGAATCATTTGCATCTGAGTTCCTCTTTGCCTTTGTCCTCCAATTAGTTTGGGGCGAATGCTGTATCTGAGAAGATCAAGCACGTGTTGGATTGGAATCTCAAAAGATTTCTGACATTCTGGAACTTTGCTTGAGTCAGATTGAAGCAGACGGTAGAAGAATCGAAAGGCGAGGTCATTCAGACTCATGGATGGTTGTCGAAAACTATTATTATCTGTGAGTTCAAACAATTTTTTCAAAACAAACAGTGGAATCTGGTTTTCAAGCATGATCAACTCGCGGCGAATGGTGGGTAGCATCCATCTACTGAAGGAAGGGACTTGTTTAAATTTGTTCTCTGACAAATCCCTCAAGAGCTGGATGATGAAAGAGCCATCAACAAGCATCATTCGCAGAAACTCATCGCTGCTTTGTTTGATTTCGCCCATGTAACATTCTCGAACTTTGGCTTCTTGCTCCTCAAGGAACTTGAAAGCCTCGTCTAGTTTGGCTCCGCTTAAACCATTTGGATCGAAGAGGCGGTGAAAGAACTTCCTTTTAAGCAATTCCATGTTTTGTAAGTGTGGTGCTCCATGATGATAAGGGCCAATTGAGATGTTGTTGGGTATGTAGGCCTTGGGGTTGACTTGTAGCATGTTTGGTGGAACCCTGTATATGCAGACAGAGTCATTTTCTTTAGGGATCCCAATTTGCAACTCTTTCTCAATAAGAGCCCTCCAATTTGAGCTTCTTTCAGCAGTTCCATGAAATTTTCTACTGCCAAATTGCTGGAAAGCCAATCTCAAAAACTTATTATTGCAGCTCATTGTTTGGTGAAGAGAGAAGGGGCAATAATTTTGTTGTCCTGCACATACCAATTGGTTCTTTTTAACTTACAGTAGGTCAACATTTTATATTCAAGTCATTTTTTGGGATACAAAGCAAGATTATTACTAGCAAGGTTTCAAAAAATGGTTCACACCATAATGTCAACGTTTTTCGGATTTGAGTGACCGTATCAAATATTGTATTGTGACTATATCAGTTATATTTGTTTATGATTTTTACAGTAAATATCACGGAAAAATCACAATTGTGATTACAATTTAAAAGCTTTTTAGGAAGTTTCTTTTGGTTTTTCACATATTTCTTCCTTTGCCGGCAATTCGAGACTAGATGGGATACTGAACATGACTACCTCTCCCCGTGAGAATTCAAACCTTAGTTGATTATATTGTGAGAGACTCATCCCTTTCGCTACGTCCAACCTTTTGTGGTTACTTACTAGGAAGTTTATGATTTCTGCAGGTCCTTGTTTCTTCTAATGTTTCCTATCTTTATTTTAATTCAACCTACTCTACTTATTTTACATGTTTTCGTGGTCAATGACTCAATGTATTGCAATGCCTATTAAAATGTAGTTTTATAAACGTATGCTTCATGTGTTGAATTTTTTTCCCTTATTGATTGCCGTACCTAACCTAACCAAATCCAATTAACCCTGGCTGAGCTTCTTTCAGCAGTACCATGAATCTGCTGAAATTCTTGAAAGCCAATCTAATGAACTGATCGCACACTATTGCTTGGTGATGAGAGAGGGCAACAAGCTAGTTCTCTTTAGCTGCAAATACCATTTACCCTTCTTTTTCAAATCTTTGGTAGGTCAATAATATAATGAAGGATGAATTTTGAGGAAATGAAGATAATAGCTGCACGAAATCAGTTTTGCTGAGCTATATATGGAGAACACAACTTGTCTTATTTTTATTTTTTTTAAGACAATGTGTTATATTATTTTGCATGACTCTCTTTTTTTAAAGGATAATATATAATTTTTAAAGTAATTATCATATTATTATAAAAGTTAATAAATTTATCATAGACATATAAACATATCAATATGTTATTAGATGATGATATAAAAATTCTTTATATTAATACATCCTAAATAAATTTATTTTAAAAAAGAACTAATAATAAAAACAAATTAATATAAAATCCAAGACTTTTTATATTTTTGGATGTCAAATTCTAATAAATCTTGTCTAAAGGGTTTGAAACAACTATTTTCATTACAATTCAATATAAAAGATTAGTCAATTAGTCCAAAGAATATAATCATCACAGACGAATAAATATAGCAAATGACTCTCTTACAATACCAAATATGGGCAAAAACTATTTAAGACAATAAGGCCAACAACAAAGGTTTACCAATCTGAAAAGGTTGCTTTTTGTGTAGGGAGGAAACTGCTTCACAAAAAATTCCTACAAGGTCAAATAAGTAGGCACTGTCTAGCAAATTATGGTGTCTTGCGGTGAATTCATTACTAGAAAATAGTCTTTAACATCGATTATTTTTGACCTTCAACATCGGCTTTTAATTGATGTTGAAACCATCGATGTTAAAAGCATCAATGTTAACATCGATTTTTTAATAACTAATGTTAACATACTTGTTAATGGTTCGGCAAGCGCACTGAATTGTCCAAGTAATATAGAAACAGTAAGCTGAGTGTTGATTCCACATGGACTTTGCATGTATTCAGAGTTAATATAATTCTAATTTTAAGCGAACAATGAATTGAATTTGATATTTTCTAATCCTAATGCGAAAACATAAAATTCATTATAAATAAAGATAGTTAAGCAGAGCACAATAGAGAGATAAATACAAACACTTGGGGTGAGTTGTCGATTGATGCAGAGTTTGTGACGTGTTGGGGCTCAACTCACTAAAACTATCCTTGATACAATATTAAAGATTTTTCTCTATTCAACGTTAAATTCGCTCATCTTCATCTACTAATGTATTCTAACCTTGATTCCTCAAGTGCTAGACCCTAAATCAGTTAATTTCGCTCCTAATCCCTCAAGAGTTATGTTAAGCGATTTGCATTACGAGTAAAGATGATAGCATAACTTAGGCTAAACAAACCATTCTATTCTTATACATGATATATTTAGAAGAGTTTTTCAGTTCTAAGGAAATAACCATTTTCCAATGCATTAAAACCTAAACAAAGAATGTAAATGGGAGATCAAACCACAAACATGAATAAAACTCAGAAAACAATAATAATACCAAGATAACATTAAATAGATAGTGAGAATTATTACATCAGGAGTGTTTGATTGTTGAACTCTCAACAATGGATGGTTTAGCCTCTCATGACAATGAGAGGCTTACAAATACAAAAAGGAAGAAAGAGGAATTAAAGAAAATGGAGGAATGGGATCCATGTAACACCCCGTGTGCACCCGGTGTATTATCATTACGATTATATCAGATTAGCGCTTAATTACTTTGATTAAAACATACTTTTCGTGGAAGCATAATTCGAAAACCATATCTCTTGATTACATTATGTATGGAATCTCAGCATCTCATCTCAAAACAACACAAGCCCCTGCCGATCCAGATCACACAACACAACCATAGGCAGATAACATAAACATCTCAAAGATATAAACAGGAGGAAACATCATTACATAACATAAACTGGTTATGTACATAAATATCGTCTGACACTCGAAGTGTCTATACAAAAGAATAAGCATCCGAGTGCTTTAGATCCCAAGGACCCTTCCTCACACGAGGGCATACATACAATATATATACATATATCAAAACTACATGTGCACACACATGTCTTCCCTTTACAGGGGTACAAGCAACAAAAGCTGAGCCGAGCTCCAAGCTCTCCACTGCTGCCTCACAACCAAGCAAACACTGTCTCTACTGGGGCCTCCCGCCCTGAGACCGCTCCTCTCTACCAGAAGCATCACCTGAAAGAACATAAGCCCCACACGGGGTTAGATAAAACATCTCAGTAAGCTCAGTGTCCTTGGAGGCATCTCCTCCACCCTGGCTCACTCACCATGACACAAGTCATCAAGGTTTCACAACACACTGGCCTCCCGGCCCTCATAACAATACAAGCAAGTCATCTAGCTCTAATGTAAGGTGGATCCAATCAACACCAAACCTCAATGTGAAATTGGAATTCACACCCGTGCCATCCCATCGAGAGCTACCCCTTACGCATGGACGCACGTATATGGTACCTCCGAGAATAGGCAATCAACTGCAACGTGACACACCTATCTCTTGGTCTTAGGGGATCATCATCACCCCGGGATCCAATCAACCATGAGCAAACCAAACTAGGAGGTGCGCTCTACTCCTAGGGAGGTCCATATCTATCTAACTGGTCAGAAGATCTAAATAACAGGCTTCATACATATCTCAAGCACAGATACAAGCATATATCATCATGAGTATGCAACAACCAATAATGCATGTATCATGAATGTAACCACTACTCCCTCGGAGTATGGTGGAGCACAATCAAGTGAGAAACATCCCCAAGGGACCAAGAACTTACCTGGCAAAGCCAAACTCTGCAGTTCTTCCCTTGCTCTGTGGCCTACGCCACTGACACCCACGGTGTCACGCCCTATACAAGGCACACAATCATATATCAATCGTCAACACAGCCATATCAGGCACAACATATAACACAGTTCTCAACCGTCTCAATGAAAGGACTCACAATCCTTTCCAAAACCACAAGGTCATCTAACTTAAGGTTCATCTAGGCTTATCACTCACAAGCCATCTCATAGACCCTCAGTGGTCTATCTCATCTCAACAAAGCACTTGAGTCATCACAAGACTCGGTGCAAGCCAACGTCAGGAGCTCAAAGCTCTAAACCGACCAAAGGCTCAAGAATACACATGTGGCTTGAACGGTTCTTTTCACACACAAGACACTGTTCCAACAGCCCTTCAAGCACAACAACACCATAAACCAAGGCTCTTGCATGTCACAACATAGCCAAGCAACTTAGCATACAACTATACATGTCTTACATAGAGCCAAGAATCAAAGTTCACCAAACTCATATTTGAGAGCTAATCCTTCATCCTCAGAACATTCTAAACACATGTTTCTAAAGGACCCAAGGCTAATACTAGCTCTATCACAAGTGGGTCACTATTCACCCAAAACCCCAACTCACAAATTAAACGGTGAATCTTGAGTTTCTTACCTCAAAGATGACAAGGAAGGCCCAAGGACGACTCCCCCTAGCTTGGGTACCCACGAATCGCCGCATTTCCTCGCCGAACTCAAGTTCTACGAACTTCCCTTGAGAAAGGGATTCTTTAATTTGTGGGTTTTCAAGGAGAATTGATGAAGGATTTAGGCTCACCAAGTGTTTTCCACAAGATTGGTGTTTAAAGGAACTTGTTTTGGTGAATTATGGTGAAGAAATGAAGCTTGGAGCTTCAACAATGGCTGCAGGACGTTCAGAGGAAGAAGAAGCAAGGTTTTTTCCCCCAAAATCGCGATTTTGCTTTTATACCTGCCCCGTCAGAGGTCCCGCGCGGATCGCGTCACCTCTAACGCTAACCGCGTCACAGCTTCCTAAACCTGTGGTGCCAACCGTGCCACATCTGGCGCTGACCGCGCTGGAATCCAGAGAAAAAGGATTTTCCAGGGCACTTCTGGCGCGACTTGCGCCACCAATGGCGCCACCCGCGCTGGATTCCAGAACCATGGCGCCACTCGTGTAACGCCTCTCTTTGCTTTCTCGTGCTTGATTAATTTTAGATGAAATCTTGTGTCCGCTTTGTATTAAAATTAGATTAGTTACAAATTTTTCACGAAAATTATTTTTCGCTTTGCTTGCAATTGTTACTAGTCGTTTATATCTAAACGAATTCTTTTAATTAAAATAATACAGTACAGTCCATCAATATGGACCAAGGTATAGTTTATACAGTCCCAAGTACAAGCCAACGTAAAATACAGATAAATTAAATTTAATACAATTCATCCACACATCTTCAACATCTTTTCTTCAAGATCCTTTACAGCTTGTGCTCCACTGTATCCCTGCTCGCCCAAATAAATTGGGGTCATCACAGGTGTCAACCACAGACACAAATAGGGTAAGTTTATGACAAACGAAGTTTGAATAAAACATACATAATAGAATATATACGTAGAG
>PYAF01000449.1:2040507-2058623 GCA_007407185.1 Glycine tomentella | reverse complement strand
CTTGTCAAACGCTTCTATATGATCTCACAACAATTCTCTCAATGATGCAAACATAAACTCTCTAATATTATTTGGAATGGAATGCATACATGAACACCAAAATATGTTTCTATTTATACTAATTTAAAGATATGATTTTAACCAATTTTTGAATGCAATCCTAAATATATTCTATCATATTATCCAATGCAATCTTAAATATATTTTATTATATTATGCAATGCAATCTTAAAAATATTCTATCCTTTTTTTAATGCAATATTAAAAAATATCCTATCTTATTTTTGAATGCAATCTTAAACATTTACAATATCATATCTTTTTTATTGTCAAATTATTTTTTTAATTTTTAATATATATATATAAATAATAAAATTTATATTATTATTACGGGTTTACGGATCGGGTCATCGAATCAACGGATCTGTAAATCTAAACCTGTGACCCAACCCATACATGAACGGTTTTGATCGGTTCGGTTCAGTTTTGACCCAAATATATAAATGACCCAACCCAAACTGTTCGGATCAGTTCGGGTTCACGGGTGACCCGTACTCGCGAACACCCCTAAAAAAAGATAATTGCTATGTGATTTACAACATTTATGTATGCATAACAATTATCAATACACTCCACAACATCAGTTTTTTAAAAAATTGATGTTGTTGTACACTTGACAACACTGATTTTCCTAAAAATCGATGCTGTGTTGCAGACAACAACATCAATTTTTAGGAAAATCGATGTTGTTAGGTGTATCACATTATCAATTTTTCGATTTTAAAAAATCAATGTTGTGATGAAAAAAAAAAGCAATTTCTACATCGGTTCTACCAAAATCGATATTGTGTCTTTTCCACATTGATTTTTCCTGTAACTAATGTTAAATAATAACTTTCTACATTGTTTATTACATAATCAATATAAAATGTCATTTTTTTTATAAATAACAATTATTTACGTATAAATAATAATTATCAATTAAAAACTCACTAATTAATACTATTTTAAATATTGTTGCAATGACTATTGGCCAATAATAAGATAATTATAAAAATTTGTAATTCTACACTTGCACACTTTAAAGTCTTGAAATTCATTTCATTAAACAAAATAATATCTTTGTTACTTGACGTTAATTAATGGTTGTCGTATTGAATTAGTATATGTTCTTACCAAAATCTGGAAATTCCACGTGTGGGCTAGATGTGGCCTTAGTGGACTCCAAATCCTGTATCGCCGGGAAGTGAGTAAGTTTTGTTTAGAGGAGGGACCTGCAAAACAAATAAAAAACACTCTGACGCTCAAGTAAGTACATCAGTTTTATAAGAATGACTAAGTGTGAGAACTCAGCATAAGATGTAGAGAATGAGAGACTTGAACAATGCATTCAAGTATAAAAACGTATATGAGAGTAAGGTATTTTGTGCGAATACCGGATGAGAATGAGATGTGAAGTGTGAGATATGAAGTGAAGTGAAGTGTAGTCAAGTGTGTAGAGAGAACCTGGATAGTTATATTTATAGCGTGGAGTATGGGCCTTGGGCCATTACTTATAGATAATCTATTGAGAAGATAATAATAACAGATAATAGCAGACAATTATCTATATTTTAAATAGGAGATAATGTGTACCTTATTGATATATTGTTACTTGTAGATAAGTAACAATTAGTAGATAGGTGGTTGCACCTATTTGAATATCCTGACATATATGATATGCAACTAATGAGGATAGAATATTGCTGATGTCCGTGCTCCTGTTGAGGGTGTCGTTGTCCGTGTTCCTGTAACGGTGTTGATAAGGAACCCGAACACCATGTCCGGGTTGACACTTGGAGGCTAAGCGTCTATTAATGATGTAATGCTGACTTGGAGAATGACCACGTGTACAACTTTTATATGACAATCACGTGTCATTTTACTATTTTACTATTTTAGACCGTACATTATATAATAAAATTACTGTATTTTGTTGGGCCCGAGACAATCGCCAACTTCGCCTTGCCGTAAGTACGACTCTGGTGGAAGGGGTGGATTTATAGAACTTTTAGTAGAGTAGAGGTACAATAGAAGATTGAATTTCTCATTGACACAGACAAATAAGCATAACGTGCATAACACTAGCATGAAATATTATTATAATGATCACACCCATTGGCGAAAGTGTATAATGATTAAAATTGAAATCGTAAAACGTAATAATAACATCTAAAAGGAGCATTCGATTTCAATTAACGATTAACAAAATTACGAGTAATCATATAATAGATGCGCATCAGTAATAACAATTGATAAATCGAACAAAAACACAGACCCAAACTTGACCTAGGTTAGCTCACGTATGTATCCATTATTAAAATCAAAAGAACATACAATAATTAACAAACAGGTCCTAAATCATATAAAATTAAGTCTGATTCAAATATAAGATAAATTATTTACCAATAACAACACAATTTATATAAATTTAGAACACCCATAAAATATACTTGTTAAAGACAATTGGATGTCCCAAAATCACACACAAAGGAGATTAGTCTCACTATTTATAACCTTACACATATTCCATTATGGATTTAGTGATTAAACTCACATTATTTTCCAAACTGATCAGAATTAGATGTCTAAAATCCGTAAACTATTAATCACATTGTTAATTGACTTAGGTATCATCAAACACATCATAATATTAGTCTCTTTCTTGACAAAATAAAATATTATAATTAATTGACACTGTGGTAAATTTATAGGAAAATTCTTACAAAGACTTACAAAAAGGGTACTACACTACAAGAGTCATCATATTCCACAATGCAGTATGGATGGCTACAGTTTGGTCTCTTGGGCTCCATAGGAATGAAGTAATCTTCAAAGGGACAACCGTGACGGATGATGTGGTTTTAGATCCTGGTCCTGGATTCATGCCAAGGCTACTCATTCACATTTTTAGTTTTTTGAACGGCATCGAATACGATGTTGTGCCTTCAAGCCTCATCGTGATTGGTTTCCAGTTGGGAAGTAATTTGCTGGGCTGTGGTCCTTGGGTGAGGGGTTTAGTGAAAGGCTATTTGCTAAATGTGTGATTTTACCTTTCTTGCAGCAATACTTTTAGAAAATAGATATGCTTCTGAAAAAAAGGTGATGTCACAAGACTATTTTGTGAATTTGAATTTTTAATATGAAAATATCTATTTAAATTTTAAATAAAACGAATTATACTTTTGATTAGTTTTATAAATTCTTTTTGCATTTTTTTCATTATTGTAAATGGATTTATTTTAAAAAAAATAAATCAAGAAAAAGTTATATATTGATCCTCATAATACAATTGATATATAAAAAGATATGAGCATATTGTTGCGATTTCGGCAAGTATACCGTTCATTTCAAGTAATAAAGTGATAAAATGAGATATCGTTCCCACGATGATTAGTGCACCAATTGTATTATAAATGTTTGATAAAAGTGTGGTTTGTGTGTTTGAATGAGTAAGATTAAAGACAAGAATTAAAGCATAACTTTTGATTATAAACAACGAAGCTAAATTTATGACAATATGAGAAAAAAAGTAGTCAGGACACCCACACTCGATGATTCCTACCAATGGATTCGTATTGTTTACTATATTCGATTATGCAAGTTACTCAACAGTTGTGTTTCATCAACATATTAGTTAATCTCTAACTCCTTAGTAACGCTTTAACCCACTTAAAAATCCTAATTCCTTAGCAACTTTCCTAGGGTTAAGCATTAAGTAAACACCTTGAATAAGCTACAAACATACATTCCTATTCCTAGGTAATGTAAAGCAAGTTACTTCACTTAGTTCGAAGACTAGAACCCCAATATTCCTATTGTGAACCCTAGCTCTTAACCCATTATTAGAATGATCAAGTCTAATAAAGAGATATAATCCATTCAAGCAAAGTGAAGTAAAATAACTTTTGATAAAAGAATAATAGCATTCAATACAATCCAATGGAAGTTTACATCAAGTGTATGGCCTTAGCTACAAATATGAACTAGCCAAACCTAGTCATGGCTGGCCTTGGTAACCCAAAAAGAAGCATGCTCAGCTGAAGAACAAGCAAAGAGAAGAAGGACAGAATCCCACTTGCACTCACAATCTCCAAGCCCTAACTAAGCACCTCCAAGCTCTTCAAATCACCTTCAATCCTTGTATTTTAGTCCAAAAGTCCCTCACTCAAAAGTGGGTTCTGCTATTTATACTTGGGGGAGTGAATCTCTCTTTTTGCCCTTAGCAGACTGAAAGTACTGCAGAATACGTGTCCTGCGCGGATCGCGCCAATTCTGGTGCGGATAACCCTAGCTTTGGCGCGTAAGGCGCCAGATCACAGAGGATCTCTCAATTACAGGGCATTACTGGCGCGACTAGCACCAGACTCGCGCTATTCGTGCTGGCAGTTGTTGAAGAAGCCATTGCTTCCATGATTGGCGCGGATGGCGCCATAGCTGGCGCAATGGCACTAGTTCTTGCTTTCTCTTCCTCTGCACTTCTTTTGGCTCTTTTCAACTGCTAATCACATAAACTGAGTGAAAACATCATTAAGAAATATTTGTCAACAATTCTATCAATTAGAAGCAATTATCATTCATTCTAATGCAATTGATGACTTATTTAAGCTTGGAAATGCCATATGCTAGGCGCATATCGCATATGGGTGTATATCATTTTCATGAAGAAATTAATAAGAGAATGTGATTTACAAGTTAATCAATCATTTCTTCTTCTTTGTAATATCTCCAAAAAAAATTCTAATTAATTCGTAATACTTTCTATAAGAAGGAGTTCGATTTGTAACAGTATCGACCTCCTTTTATTGGTGTATTTTAGCTGTTTTCTTCTTACTACTTGTGATTTGATTATCAGCTGTTTTATATTAATATATTATCTTTGCCTTTCAAAAAAAAAAAAAAAAAATATTCCACAAGAACTTACAAAACAAATATAGGAAATTAAAAAACCTTCTAAGATTCTTTAAAGGAGTAAAAAAAACATACAAGAGAAATCATTGTTAAAAACAAATCCAAAAAAATAACTTGCTAATATTAATTTAATAAAAGATGTATGTCCAGCCTGTGTGGGGCTGTATTACCGCTGTGTCAAAAAAAAAAAAAAAAATGTTTTTAAGTCCTTACACCTAAGTCATGCATCCCGCGTTGGCATGTGTGTATAAGTTGGAGGAGCAGTTTCAGCGAAATTGGTTTTTCATCGTCATTGTAAATTTGTGGTACTTTCAATGAAATTGCTTCAAGATAATGCTCCAATAGAAATGAGCAAGAATTGACTTAGAATTTAGCAACCAAAGTATCACTTAGCAATATAATTTTGGAGGCCAATCACCGCTTTGTTGTCATCTCCTTCCTTTATTTGTCTTTTTCTAAAGAAAACGAAGACAACCTATATAATAATATTGGATGTCAATCTCGGCTTTATCGTCATCTTCATAGTTTATTTGTCTTTTGCCAAAGAAAAGTAAGAAAAGAAAGAAACGAGGAACGGAGGCTTAATTTGCAAGCTTGCTAGCTAATCTGGGATTCAGGTATTTGTCATATGACATCCTCCCTCCTTTCTCAATTTGAACTTGTAGATATCCAGTTTCTGTTTTTTAAACTAGATGATTTTCCCACTTCATTTCTAACTTTCTTTTTATTTCCACTTCAGGTGTTTAGAGACTAAGAAAGATCCATATGCACTTGTTCCAACCCAACACCATGCTTTGTCTCTCAGATATATTTTAGAAATCAAATATATTGTATTTCATTGTCTACTGTTTATTTCTTTGTGAGTTGTTTTCCTTGTCACTTGATTAATTCGATAACTAAAGGGGTTTAGAGGGAAAACCAATGTCAGACAACAACTCACCTAAAACAGAGTATGATGTTTTTGTTAGCTTCAGGGGCAAGGACATCCGTGACGGGTTTCTTAGCCATTTGACAGACACTTTTCAAAGGAAGAAAATAAATGTCTTTGTAGATGAGACAAATCTTAAAAAGGGAGAAGAAATATGGCCATCACTTGCTGTAGCAATTGAAGGATCATCCATTTCATTGATCATATTCTCACAAGACTATGCTTCTTCACGTTGGTGTTTAGAAGAACTTGTGAAAATACTCGAATGCAGAGAGAAATATGGACGAATTGTAATACCTGTTTTCTATCACGTACAACCCAAACATGTACGACACCAGTTGGGGAGTTACGAAAATATATTTGCTCAGCGTGGAAGAAAATACAAGACCAAGGTGCAAATCTGGAAAGATGCGTTGAACATATCCGCTGATTTATCTGGAGTTGACTCATCAAAATTTCAGTAAGCTCTTTTTTCTCCATAGATATTCGGTATTTTCTAGCTGTTATATCTAATTTATATGCATATTATCGTAACGGAGTTGGCTAAATTACAAAATAAAGTAATCTTTGTTTTCAAATTGTTTTCAGCAGAATACATATTTATTAATTAATACTTCTGCATGTATAATTTTAGTCAATTCCGGTGTGCTGAAATTCTGACGGGACCAAGCATGATTTGTTGGTCCATTGAATTTTGTAGTTAAATTAAAACCAAGTAATGCATCTAAATATGTTTCAATTTCTAAATGACAAATTTTTTTAAAAAGATTTCTTGATACATTTTGCAAAACCCCTGACCTTAATTTATTTTTTAGTGCTTGATCTTTTAAGGAATCCCCACCAAGAAGAAAGGAAAAAATGTAGGAAATTTTTCATCATGCATGTTGAACCCCCTCCCCCAATAAACTTCCAAATTAATTGAGTTAATAACATTGATTTTAACACAAACTTTCTCCTTCTCTTTGTGTGTGTCATACAGAAATGATGCTGAGCTGATTAAAGAAATTGTCAATGCTGTGCTAAACAAGTTGGCTAAACCATCAGTTAATTCAAAAGGACTTGTTGGAATTGATGAAGAAATTGCAAATGTAGAATTATTGATAAGCAAAGAGCCAAAACAAATCCGTCTTATTGGAATTTGGGGTATGGGTGGTATCGGGAAGACAACCCTTGCAGAAAAAGTACTTAATAAATTACGGTCTGGATACGAAGGCTGTTATTTTTTAGCCAATGAAAGAGAACAATCAAACAGGCATGGATTAATTTCTTTGAAGGAAAAAATCTTTTCTGAACTATTAGGATATGATGTAAAAATTGACACACTGTATTCGTTGCCTGAAGATATTGTTAGAAGAATTAGTTGTATGAAGGTTCTTCTTATTCTTGATGATGTAAATGATGTAGATCACCTAGAAAAATTACTAGGAACTCTTGACAATTTTGGCTCAGGTAGTAGAATAATTGTCACAACTAGAGATGAGCAAGTACTTAAAGCCAACAAAGCTGATGAGATTTACCGGCTTAGAGAATTCAATCATGATAAAGCACTTGAATTTTTCAACTTGAATGCCTTTAACCAAAGTGATGATCAAAGGGAGTATAGTACACTATCAGAAAAGGTTGTTGATTATGCCCAAGGCGTTCCATTAGTTCTTAAAGTTCTAGCTCATCTTCTTCGAGGGAGAAAAAAGGAAATATGGGAAAGTGAGCTAGACAAGATTAAGAGAATGCCTCCTACCACTGTTTATGATGTAATGAAGCTGAATTATGATGATCTAGATCGTACAGAGCAACAACTTTTTCTAGATCTGGCATGTTTCTTTCTTAGATCACATTTAATAGTCAACGTGAGCAATGTAAAATCTTTATTGAAAGATGGTGAAAGTGATAATTCAGTGGTTGTTGGGTTGGAAAGGTTGAAAGATAAAGCTCTTATAACTATCTCCGAGGATAATTGCATATCTATGCATGATAGTTTACAAGAAATGGCTTGGGAGATTGTTCGTCGTAAAGACCCTGAAAGTCGTAGTTGGTTGTGGGATCCAAATGATGACATTTATGAAGCATTGAAAAATGACAAGGTTAAATACCAACTACATACAACATTTTTTGAATCACGTAATTTGTTTTTTGCAAGAAATTTGGCTTTTGATGATTAATATTTTTGTTCTACACTGATGCAGTGTACTGAGGCCATTAGAAGCATACGAATTCACTTGCCAACATTTAAGAAGCATAAGTTATGCGGTCACATATTTGCAAAGATGAGAAGACTGCAATTTTTGGAAACTTCTGGGGAATATATATATAATTTCGATTGGTTCGATCAACATGATATGCTTGCTGAAGGACTTCAATTTTTGGCAACTGAACTGAAATTTCTTTGTTGGTACTATTACCCTCTAAAATTGTTGCCAGAGAAATTTTCTCCGGAGAAACTTGTTGTATTGAATATGACAGGGGGCAAAATTGAAAAACTTTGGCACGGAGTTAAGGTAAAATATGTGTCTGACTGTTATAATTTTCTATTAACTAATTTAGCTTGTGTGATGTCGTCATTTTGTTTCATTTTATAACAGAATTTGGTGAATTTAAAAGATCTTAACCTCAGTTGGTCCGAGATGTTAAAGGAGCTGCCAGATTTATCAAAAGCCAGAAATCTTGAAGTACTGCATCTTGGGGGTTGCTCTATGTTGAGTAGTGTGCATCCCTCTATTTTCTCTCTGCCCAAACTTGAGAAACTAGACCTTTGGAACTGTCGGTCCCTTACCAGACTTGCAAGTGATTGTCATTTATGCAGCCTCGGTTATCTCAACCTTGATTATTGCAAGAATCTTACAGAACTCTCCCTGATTTCAGAGAATATGAAAGAATTGGGATTACGATATACAAAGGTCAAAGTACTTCCCTCAACCTTTGGATGTCAAAGCAAGCTTAAATGGCTACGTCTAAAAGGAAGTGCCATTGAGAGATTACCTGCATCTATCAACAATCTTACACAACTGCTACATTTAGAGGTAAGCCGTTGCAGGGAGCTTCAAACAATAACAGAGCTTCCCATGTTCCTTGAAACTCTAGATGTGTATTTTTGCACTTCACTTCGGACTCTACAAGAGCTTCCCCCTTTCCTTAAAACTCTAAATGTCAAAGATTGCAAATCACTTCAGACTCTAGCAGAGCTACCCCTTTCCCTTGAAACTCTAAATGTCAAAGAATGCAAATCACTTCAGACACTACCCAAGCTTCCCCCGTTCCTTGAAACTCTATACATCCGAAAATGCACATCACTTCAGACTCTGCCAGAGCTTCCCTGTTTCCTTAAAACTGTATATGCCATATACTGCACATCATTGAAGACTGTATTGTTCCCTACAACTGCTGTTGAACAATTAAAGGAAAATAGGACCCGGGTTCTGTTCTTGAATTGCTTGAAGTTGGATGAACATTCTCTAGAGGCTATTGGGTTGAATGCGCAAATCAATGTGATGAAATTTGCAAACCAGCACCTATCTACACCAAATCCCGATCATGTTGAATATTACAATGATTATGATTATGGTGATAATCATCATTCTTATCAGGCTGTATACCTATATCCAGGAAGCAGTGTTCCAGAGTGGATGGAGTATAAGACAACCAAGGATTATATAAATATTGATCTCTCTTCTGCACCATCTTCCCCCCTGCTCAGCTTCATTTTCTGCTTCGTCCTTGATAAGCACCGGGACACAGCACTGATTGAAAGATTTTATGTTAACATCACTGTAAATGATGGTGAGGGTGAACTTAAAAAGGACAGTGTCAGAATGGACATAGGTTATTTGGATTCAACAATTGAATCAGATCATGTGTGTGTGATGTATGACCAAAGATGTTCTCACTTCCTAAATAGCAGAGCCAAAAATCAAACAAGGCTTAGAATTGAGGTTTCAATGGGGGTACGAATCTCCTACTATGAAACTTATAAACCACTGCCGCGGGTGTTGAAAGGATTTGGGGTCAGTCTAATCAGCAGCTGAGCATATAACGGATTCATTCAACAAATTAAATTGTGAGACTCAATGTCTAAGTCTCATTAAACAAATGGAATTGGGCCGTGCTTCATTTCATCCCAGGTATGTCCCTTCCAATCCTGTGTGTCTTGAAGGATTTCCTGTCTCTGAAGCAAGAAAACTATGTTTAGAAGTCTTCAAATAGTTACTCATTCCAGAAACTAAACAAAACTTTGAGAATTTCTTACACTGTTCTCCTATAAAAAATTGAAAAAGTCTTTTAAGTAAAAAGAATAAAAACATTCTTAAGAAGGTTTAAATCAAACGAGGGAAAAGCAAGTTGAAACAACAACAAGAAGCATATTGAGCTGTTTATACGTTGAGATCAAACCATAAGAAAACAACTGACCCAGAAACTGTATCAGCCATCATGTTCTTTCCAGAGTTTGCTGCTGTAAAAGCATATAGTTTTTAGTTCCTGGTTTTGTGTGGGTTTAGCACTATGGTCTTAGTTTAGCTTTTTAATATGCAACTCGCTGACAATGTCATCGATAGAGGGACCAAGTAACAGCTCGACGAGCAAAAGGGTAATGTAATATCAAGGTTGCAATCTCTCTTTTTGTGGCTTTCTCTCTATATTAACCCCTTTATATCCAGTTTCAACTTTCCTACTTGTTAATTGCTACTACTTAAAACAAATTTCACTTTTGTGGTTACTAGTAACTCTAATAGTATAACTTGTCAGGTTGTCATGGAAGATGTAATTGATTAGTTTGTTCTGATTATGTTTTGTAACATGTATAATTAATTTTAATTTGCTTAAATTAATCCATTCCTTATAGTTTCATCCAGTTTTAAACTAAATCCTTTGAATATTTAAAATTTTATAACTCAATCCCTAAAAACTAACCGTTTAATTTCGTTAAGTATTAGTTACATGACATTTAATATATAAATAAATATTTACATTAGAGTTTAATAGCTTGAAAGTTAATTAATTATGATTTTTATTTTATTATTTTCAATGCTGCATAACTAATTCATGTAATGTATGCACTTTATCTAGGGAGAAGAAGGTTGTCTGGCATTTTCATGTATTTTCTCGTGGTTAGTTATGCCAGATTCCCAGACAACCACAAGAATGAAAGAAAACATAGCAGATGCACCAAGGTGAAGGTGATTGAATTGTCAAACATGGTTTGGTTCTCTTACTCCCTCATCATATGAATGAACCTAAATCAAGGGAAAGGTACTGCAGGTACCACTAGATCCATTCATAATTAGAAATGTGGTTTAATGGCACTCAAATCTGAAATCTCACACGTCAATGTATTTCAATTTATGGCTTCTATTGTGGGTATTTTCACGCTTTCTTGCAAGGTTCTTGCTATTATGTTGTGGCAGCCATACTGATGTGCCTATGCATGTTGTTTTCTATATTTTGCTGATACTGATTCAAAATTCTGGATTTGTTAAGAGATTTAGTGGGCATGTTTGGGTAAGCTTCATTGGAAGCGAGAAAAAAACTATGAGTTTTTCCATAAGTAAAAATAAACTCTCTATTAGCTAATCTTTAGAAGTTCATCAATATAGCTTTTCTAAAAGATGAGATGACATCTACAAATGAATTAATAGAAAACTCATTTTATTTTATTAAGAAGCTCATTTCATTTTTTTTCTTACTTTCTTCTCCTAAAAGTGTTTCTAGAGTAACTTACATCCCAAACATGTCCAAATTAATATTCCTTTGCAGAACACAAAACCAATAGGCTTGGTATGTTTTCCCGTAAAGTAATTAAATATTTTTTACTTGAGTTATTTGTTTGAATTCAACAAAAACTAAAAAGTTAAAATTCAAGTTAACTTATTCTACAAGCGTACCTGAAGTGTTCTTAACTAGGGTTGAATTTCAATCCAAGAATAAATGAATGGCCAACTTAAAGTCATCCCATCTGAAACCACTTATCATCGTCTATAAATATTATAGCTCCAATACTATGAGGTGATCATGCTCTAATTCCTTGGGGGACACCCCATCTCGCTGCTAAAACTGTAACTTGAACAAGTTAATTATAGGAACCAATAAGCTTAAGGCCAAGCTACTTATGCGCATCTCAATGGCTATATTTTTTAAATGGCAAATATATATTATAGCAATGACTTCAATCAAATGTTTTAATAGATTAGGAAACTAATGCAACAAAGAAAATTATTAGGAACCTAAAACAAAAATTAGTCATTTATCACTTATCTCAAACATATTTAAGCCTTAATAAAATAAGAATAAAAAAGCAGAAAAGATAAAGAAACAAGATAAAGGGAATTGTGATTGGCACTACCTACTTTTGCTAATTGGCACTACCCATGTGGGTGCCTCATTGTGGCATTCTGAAATTGCCCCTTTGCATAAACCAAAATGGAAACATGGTTCCGTTTTTCTAATGAGGGGAAAAATATTTAACAACAGAATCATAATTTTGTTATACAAAGTATACATCGAAATTACAATTCCATCGTTAAATTTTTTTCACCTCCATTTACACAATGGAAACACGTTTCCGTTGTATATTGATAGTTACATAAAGGAAGTGTGTTTCCATTGTGATATTATTTTGCCAACCCCATTTGCATAATCGAAACATGCTTCCGTTGTGTAACTATCAATGTACAACGAAAATGTATTTCCATTCTTATATTTTTTTCTGATGCACTCTACAAAACATAAACATGTTTCTCTTGTTTACCTACACAACGGAAGTGTGTTTCCATTCTTATATATTTTGTCTGTCATAATTCACTTGTTAAAGACCTCATCAAATGACTTACAACATAATATGCATTGCTTACAACAATTAGCAAACACAAGTAGCAAACTTTATATTTCACACTAGCTAACTGAATATAAACATTAGCTAGAAGAGTTAACTAAAACAAGTGTCAAATGAAACATATTGACACACCATGTGCCAAATGAATACACATAACAATACTTAATGAAAGATGAGTTAAATAAAAAAATTAATCCTTAGTGATGTCGACTACATATTGAGATCCTACAGTTGAATGGAACATCAATGAGTTGAATTCTTCTATGCTTCGCAGGTGTGGTCTCTACCATGAATGAGCTTCACGGGTGCAATATGCACTCCATTGTGGTGCTTTAGGAGATAAGGGATAACCATCCTTCAAACACATCCATATTATCATAGAAAAATGGTATGATTGAGTTACTTAACTTATCAATTAATGTTTGCAACATTAAAAAGTTTCTTAAGTAGATGTTGTATACATGCACAGAGTGATTCCCATTAACAAATCCAATTGTAATAAGACGTCATTGTGCCACAAATGGTGTCAAACTCTTGAGCAAAAAGAAAGTCCAACTTTGGAGCATAGATAAGAAAACCAAGACAACATAAGTAATGATATAACCCATGTCAGGAATGGTCATCAACTTGTCAACGAATGTTATTGGGTCAGGCAGCACATACAAAGAATTTAATTACAATTTAATCGATTTGTATTGAATGCCAAACAACTCAACATATTGAGAATTCCATGTTTGAAGTTCCCAAATCAAGCCTTGTCGAACTAGATCCCATGATTTCTCACCCTGACCTAGTAAAGTTGTAAATGTCTTATAACCACAGCTTTCATTGGCTCTCACATCAACAACTTTTATGATGAATTGTTACAACAAATAGGTAAATTCATCCATATAAGGGATTTTTTTTCCGCTTTTTGTTACTGACATCTTTGCAAGCCACACTTGGATTTCCTGAACTATCAACCATAGTGTTCATTTCATCAACTCACTCTCATATTGAAGGTGTGTGTTTAGTAGATTTTATAGACTTCAATGCACCCTTTATTTTTATTTTCTATTGAGGGGGACACATTGAAGTGATATTTGAAAGTTCCTCACAAATCTTATTCTTTAATGTCATTTTCCTACCCACTGTGAAAATCTCTTTAATAATGCATCGACCTCATTTATGAGAGTTAGTCACCCCAAGAAACACCTGTGTCATTTGTATCATTAATGGATAACATCTTCCAACACATGAAGGGACAACAAGGGTATTGAGCCACTGATTTGGCTATATCTAGCAATTTCACATGCACCCGATAGACCATGAGTAGTTTTGGATGTGCATCCACAAGAAGAATTGTCAACACCAATAGTTGCAAAGCGCTTCAATTCATCAAAGATTAAACTTTATGCTTATGTTGAAACAAATCCTTGTAGTCTCTTATAAAATGATGTATTGAACCTGTGGTCAACCATGTTGATGCTTTCCTGAAATGACACCTTAAGTTCAGTATAAGCATGTTATTCATTACATCCAAACAAGTACACAAATCTCTCATGCTATCAAAAAAATGATATCTTTAGTCTTGCATGTGCTCCTTCAACCATGTAAAGTAGTTTAGTGTGATGTCAACAAAAGATACATAACAAACAAAATTTGAAACAATTAAGTAATTACAAAAATGTACCTATTAGTTTTTGTGTTGCCAAGATGCATAACACGATCAATCTATGCTTGTACAAATATCTCCTTATGATGCAACAACCATGTATAATAAACAACATTCTGAAAAAGTTAGGTAACGTGAACACATGTTTGTAAAGTGTTTCAAATGTTCTCATATATTTGTTCATTAGTAAAATTCACCAAGCCTTCCCAAGCCTCCATGATTGCCTCCCAATCTTCTGCCTTGGTCACGAGTATCTTGCATTTTGCTCTAACATTCTTAGAAATGTAGAATTCCAGTGCATTCATCAGGACAAGATCTTTGTCAGTGGCAATCACCTGAGGTAGCACATCATCCTTCACAAATAATCCTTTGACCTTATTTAATGCTCATTCAAAATTGTTCGTCCTCTCACATTGTAAATAAGTAAATGCAACAAAAAAAAGTCATTTATGTTGAAGTTATACCAACCATCTCCAGTAGTATCACAAATCAATACTATTAGGAATGAATTTAATATCTTGATGGAATCTGAATAAGACCACATTATATCATTGACAACATCTTGAGTGTTCATTTTTCTGAACCAATATACATATTGATCGTGTTCTATCAACTTCAGTAGATGTTGTACCTCCGATCTTGGACTCCTTTATTCGCACTGATATCTTTGTCATTCATTCTATACAGTCTTGATGGTGGTGACATTTTTTTATATTGATCTTTGATTGTCAGCAAAATTTAACTAGGCTTCACTATGTTTTTGGTCATTTGATTACGCAAAGTTTTTTCTCCTCTACTTAAATGACTAGCATATGCATGTCCGATCAATGTTTCACTAACTCCGTGATTAGGAACACCACAAATTACAAAAAGTTTCCAACCAACCTATTTGACAAACTTTCCCTTTAACTTAAACAAACAACCACATTTTCTAGTTTCAATGCTCTTGCGGCTAACTAATCCTTGTATTGCTTGTACATTCCTTCATTTTCAGAACCCACTACAACATAGATCTTCCTCCCCTTTTTTGACCTATGGATGGCAATAACAAATCAAAGACTTTTCCCCAAATCTCAAAATCAGTGCAACCAATCATCTAGATTTTCAAAAACCTAAAAACAAAATATTTTTCTTCACTTAAACAACATACACGTCATAAATATAAACTCAATCGCAAACTAATCAGCATACCTCATTGGTCGTGAAATGATTAGAAAAGTCAGGGTAATCAAGTTGATATGCAGAAACTTCAGGCATTTTTTTCTTCAACTATTTTTGCTTATTGATTGGCATGATAAAAATCATTTTGGCTATCATCAAGCATGTTTCCAAAATCATGAGGCGTTGTAACTTCATAAAAAAATGGTTTCTGATCCATGTGTTCAATACAAAGAATCATTCATCAAAACCCAAAAATATGACAAAAATATTGCAGTAGGAAAAAAAAAAAGAAACAGCACATAACAGAATCATGATTTCATTATTGTTTGGAATTTGACACACAATGAAATCATCATATTGTTGTGTGTCAAATTCCACACAACAACGGAATCATGGTTCCGTTTTGTATCAAATTCCAAACACATAACAAAATCATGATTTTGTTGTATTTTATTCAAAAAAATTAAAAATCATGATTATGCGCGGAATGATGGTTCCTTTATGTAAAAAAAATCCGTAATAGGTTGGGTGGTCTGAGGAAGACGAGAGAAAAGAGAAAAGGTGGATAAGTGATGGAGAAATAAGAGAGGAAGGCGGAAGGGTTGGGGGTGTAAGGAAAAGGGAGAGTGATAGAATGGTCAAATTGCTATGGTTGGTAGTGCTATTAGCAATTTAGGTAATAGGAATAGTTGTCCCCTAAGATAAATTGAAATAAATCAAAATTTAGATGAAAAGATATGCATGATTAGTGGCCCAAATCAAAAGGCTTCTTTGATACAAAGAAAAACTAAACAATCGCATCTTGAAACCAAAGTTCATACCAAAATTTGAGGCTTAACACTTTATGATGTCGTCAATTCATAAGTATTGTTAAGGTAAAACAAAAAGAAAATGTGAGAAAGATAGATTGTTGTACTAGTTAACAATGTAGGATGTGTACATAGTCTTTTCTTTGGGGGGGGTCACCATGACATTGATATAAAGAGCTTTGTTGATGACTAATCTTTGTTGGGGAACCTAACTAACCACCTTTAGTAGGATCTTTCCTCCCAATCACATTTTTTATCCACAAAGCTCGAATCCAAAACCTGGCTTAAGGAGACCAAGTCCAATTCCACTTGGACCAACAACTTGTTGGTATGCGTACGTAGTCTGATTACGTATCTAAGCAACAAATTTTGCATAAATATCATGCAGCCATTTTTAATGGGAAAAAGAAGCAACTATCCATATGCTTTTAAAAGCCATACCTAGATCAACCAAGCCTAAATTTGTACTAACAATCAGAAGTATATTATAGAGTAATTCCAGAGCACGAGCATTGAGCACTGGTAACCAGATGCAGAGTTAGCAGGCATAGAACTAAGAGCTCAAAACCAAAATGAAAACTCAAAATCAAACTCTTGCTAATCACTTAGGATGAATTTTATTTACCTAAATACCTTAACGAGCAAATACACCAGCTCCAGATGTACATGACATTGTATCAACAAGAAGTGGAAACTGTAAAAGGGCAAACAATATTGCAGGGATACAAGCAACAAGGGTTGTTGGAATGACAATCCATGCCAATTGATGACCATGTAAAATGAAAAAAGTTGCACCAAAAGCTATGAGCATTTTAATGATGGAGAAGAAAAGAGTTGCAATGCCAACACTCAAACCTTCTAGGCAGTGACACAAGGAAATCCTCCTGTGCATATCTTGATGTAAGTATGGACAAAAACATCAACACAGATATTACTGAAGAGAACAATGAAAGAGCACCTGAGAGAGCAAAAACTTTGAAGGATGGAGTTTGCATAAAAATGGGATAGCCATTACTGTTGTTCCCGCCTAGTACCGGAAAGAGTGCTGCAAACATCACTGTGGTAATAAGTGTTGCAACTAGCATGCATGATGAAGCAGTGTTCTTCAGCCACTTCTCTCCTTCTTTGGCCAAACCCTTGTGGTACTCTGTAAATAACATTTGAGGCATCCTACCTTCAGAATCCTTAATCTCCTTGAATAGAGGTTTATGATCTTTTCCATCTCCTGAAAATTCAAGAAATAAAAAGTGCCAAAACAGCATTAGATACTCAATGAGAAACTAAACTGAGAAAGCTGACAACGGAATAATAATTGAGCAATGACCTTGAACCACGATAATTCCCTTTGATATCTGCAGGGCTGCACCAGATACAACATGAAGTTGATCTGAAGGGGCCAATTTTCCAGCCAAATGCAGTATGCTGTGATTGTTATTGTCTCTGTAAGAAGTTATAAGATCCTTAGGCGCCCCTATGTCGTAAATCAGGTTAAATATTTTCTCCTGACGATGAATGATTGCAATGTGAAAAAGACTCCTATTTTGGTTGTCAACTTTCCAAAGTAGATCTGGATATGAGTAAAGAAGCTCAATTACATGAAAGTTCTAATATTTACTTAAGTGCGGAATATGATATGTTATAAATACCTCCCGCCATTGCTTATCTTTAATATTCTGAATTTTTGCTGTGATAAATGGAAAAATTTCTGAAGTCTTCCAAACTCTACTCTACAGCTTCTTGATGGTGTATAGCTCTGAATGTATGAGTAAGTTCAGGGACTTAAGAAAACTGAAG
>PYAF01000449.1:1976165-2040407 GCA_007407185.1 Glycine tomentella | reverse complement strand
TTGATGGTGTATAGCTCTGAATGTATGAGTAAGTTCAGGGACTTAAGAAAACTGAAGCCACCCTTTTATAGACCATTGCCATCATTGGATCAATAATCAGGTGGTTATAGTGGCTAATGATGGCAGACAGCAGTAGGTGAAGTTTATCATTGCAGATGATAATGGAGAGATTAGGTGAAGTGCTTTCTCCTTTAAGTTCTACTAAGCAGCAGCCCATTATCTCCCATTACCTCCATTATGCAATCAATTATCATTAGTGGACAAAAAATAAGTGGACCACATCAGGGTCACACCACCACTAACTCAATTTTTTTTTTACCACATTACAATCTCAGGTATCCCAGATTCAGCAGCAATAAATAGGGGCCGTGACAAAGTGCTTTTAATTAAGTCTTCATGTTGTATTTCATCTGAAGACACTATTAGTTCCCAAAGACATTGCACTAACTTTAAAGCCTGTGCATTCAATGTCTTTTTCTTCTGAACTGCTTTTTTAAATCCTGGCACTGTAAGTACATCAAGTTAGTCCAAGACACAATCAATGCTAGTGAGAACATCAAGTTGGCAGCATACCTAGATATTTTACAGCATGACAGAATCCGGAAACCAACAGGTTATCTGCAACTTCAATTCAATACATTGTTAAATAATAAATGACATGACAAATATCCTGATTCATAGACATAATAGATAAGCAATAGCTCATTTATGTTTAATATTAACATTTGTTACTGACCTTGGAAAAGTGATTGTTAATGTTTTTTATATTGACCAGTATTAAGAGTTCATGAATAGTTTGTGTTGAGTTATCATTCTAATGATGTATCGTGAATGTGTGAAAGATTCATGAAGTCTATAGCTTATTGTGAATGTAAAAGCTCATTTGTTTATGTATGTTGCTCCAAATATTTTCCAGCTGACAAAATATAGCATACCTTGAAAAGTCGAAGGTACCTGGGATTGGGAGATGTTAGACTGGCATCTGTAGTAAGTTGCTAGTTTGACTCGGATCCCTTCAAAAATAAATTTCACCATGTGATTCCTTTTAGAACTTAACTTCTATTTGACTCATTTTCATTTATAGGTCTTGACACTTCAATTCAATGTATAGTGCTTGAATTATATATATAGAGTGAGCTTAAGATAGAAGCAAACAATCTATCTACACAAGGACCTTATATAGTGGCATTCAAAAGCATAACAATAAGATATCATTAAAGTAACCATTTTACAATTCCATGGTGTGTTACTCACATGGATAGATGCATCTTTCCCAGATTCCTAGATGAATGCCACTGGTGAATGATGAAGGTTTTTGCCAACACGTGTAAAGCTGTCTCCCCATTCAAACCATGATAAGTTGCTAATTGTGGTTGACACTCAAGTACATGTAAGGCAAAATCTGAGAACAAA
The DNA here is from genome assembly GCA_007407185.1 of Glycine tomentella. Taxonomy (NCBI): domain Eukaryota; kingdom Viridiplantae; phylum Streptophyta; class Magnoliopsida; order Fabales; family Fabaceae; genus Glycine; species Glycine tomentella. The sequence goes on along the minus strand of PYAF01000449.1, from coordinate 2,038,994 downwards.
GTTCATGTATAAATTATTACAACTTCTAAGTCACTTAAATGGAGTTATAACTCATTTTCGAAAATTACCATATAAATCTGTAGATATAGTAGCAATCAATAGGCTAAAATAGTCTTCTGTTTTTAGAATCTCATGATTGGTCATCTAATAGAGATACCAAACCATGTCCCTTTGGCCCAGTAATGTAGCTATATAAAGTGGTGTCAACTGTCATCCCTTCACTACCTTTTATTCCAGGTAAGTTTATATTCCTTTCCACCATCAGCTTTGCTACCTTGGTAACCCCAGATGCAGCAGCAAAACAAAGTGCAGTATTGTTGTCTTTATTTTGAATTTCCAAAATCTGTAGTTTTCATTCTTTTGACCAACTCTTCCACAAATTTGGTGCGTCGAGCCCCAGCTGAAATATGAAGAGCTGTTTCCCACCCTCTTGAAATCCTGGCATTCTCCGCACCAGGACACAAATTTAGGAACTCATTGGCCTTCTCCCAATGCAGCTCTATATAAGGGTAAATACATGTGAAGATTCATTGGTATTTTATCTCCTTTCATGCAAGCATTGAATATCAACACACGTTTTAACTACTAATTCCATACCACACCAGGCAGAGAGCTACACTATACTTAAAAATCTAGGGACCTATACTAGAAACAATGAGTGCCTAAGATGCTAAGGTAATGGATCATGGAATAACAAAATTTTAAAAAATGTACAATTAGCGCATTAAACTTACTGAAGACCGGATATGTACTTGAGGGAGGTTCAGAAGGATTAATGTGTTCAATATCCATTTGATCTTTAACTTGAAGAGGTGAAATATTGATTATATTGACACAGCATGTTCGATGGAATTGGAAGGAATAGAAGATATGGAATTCCTGGGGCTAGGAGTCCCATCTTCTAACAGAAGTGGTTTTGAACTATAGCATTGATGGATTCTGCTTTCTGGTGTATCACATTGATGGTTGATGAACTGAACAGAACATGTGTCACATCCATTGCTTTCCTCAATAATTTGGGTGGAAATATCAGCCGAATACTTGGTGCTCAATCAAATTTTTTACTTGAGATTTGCTTTGTCATGATCTCCTTCAATATCCAGGTAAGCTACAGAGCTAACACAAATATAAAATAATATCATAGTGAGCTTGTATTTCCTTGATTACAAACAATATCCCTCTTTGTATATGCAAGAGTAAGGTTGCGTACAATATCCCTCCCCCTTACTTGCGCATAGCGTGGAGCCTCCACGTAATGGGTACGTAATTTAGTTTTTTTACAAACAATAGTATGTTATTGCTTAACATGTTGTGTGTGTGCACACCCATGCTAATTCGTGGGAAAAAGTGGGCTAGAAATAGTTAAAGTTGATGCAAAACTTAAGAACACAATCGCCAAAGAAGGTATATGAATGGATAAGAAAATTATTTCATTTTCATACCTTTTACAGAACAACTCAAACATAACTCTAATATCAAAAGTTAAGAACACAATTGCAAAAGAAGATATATGAATGGATAAGAAAATTATTTCGTTTTCATACATCTTACAGAACAATTCAAACATAAGTGTAATATCAATTAACAAAAAGAAAATCAATTCTAAAACTTTGCAGTGCTATTATTCAGAAAATATGGAAATGACTAATAGCTAGTAAAGAGGATGGCTACACAGGACATTTTTGCTCCTTCTACTGCCATTTACCATGTGTTTGTGTTAGGAAGGTCAAAATGGAAAGAGTTTTTTTTTTTTTTTTTTTTTGGGTTGAATGTTAAGAGGGTTTTCCACTTGTTGCTTAGTAGAGAAGGTGCTAAATTGTTTTGTTTAAACTATTTATAATGCAATTTCAATTGATTTTAATCTCAAATTAGACATGAAAATAGTAAGGATGGATTGAAATGTTGATGATTCAATTTTCATTCCTTGCTTTCTAACTTTCTTTATCTTTCTAATCAATTATTTGAATTTCTTATATTCAACCCATCCTGGCTTTCATTTCTACCAAGCACAACCCTTAGTTCACAGGAAGAAGCTATAATCTATTCCATGGTGGTTGTTCCAACAAAAAATGTGGGAAAATTTTTCCGTTGATCCAAAGGCAGAAAAGGGGTTGACAAGTCAAGGTCAAAATGTATAGTCTTTGAACTTCAAAAATACTTAAGGCCACAAAATTGTTTGAACCGTTTGAATGAAAAGAAGACAACAATTTTCACCCTCAAATTGTGAGTTAACGAGGACTAGCATCAATTATGTCTGAGAAACAAGTTCCAATAGCAGTAGCAGAGTCCCATTGATTGGAATATGCTCATGAATACACTTAGTAAAGTTAGTTGATGTACTACTCTTCAAGGAAAAAGAAAAGGTTAAGGTACTAATAGGCTGCTAAGTCTTTCCAGTAATAGTTTTGTTCTCTTCAAAATTGGTTAATGTACTAAAAAATATGAAAGCTAAGTTTCTAATTATGCTTATCCAATAATTCATAACAATTACTTTAATGCAAGCAATGAATCATATTTAAATAATAAAAATCAAAAAGTAATTTTCTTGCAACAATGTAGAGTCGAACGAGATGTGTTAAAACAAATGCAGAAAGGATTTAGGAAAATTACATGACCAAGTATCACAAAGAAAAATCTTGGGCCAGGGAGCAAACAAACTTGCCAAATTCTGAAGTGCAGATATCCTTCTTTCGTGATCCAAATTATGGCAAATGTTGCCAAAGATAGTTTGTAAGGACTCTGAGTTTCTAATTAAGTAGAAAATAAAAATATAGGCGTGAGGATGCTGATGATTTTAGTTAACAAACAAAAGATTCTAGGCGTTTTCTGGAGAAGCCTCTTGTAGGTGCATAGGAAGCGATAGTGCGTAGGAACTTTTTTGATGTAGAAGTGGTAAAAGTAAATGAATGATTGGTCAAGAAGACCAAAAGTGAAATAATAGTGTGACAAGGAAAGGGAAAACTGTATGAGCAGGTTGCAAAGTTAGACAAATTTGCATGTGGCCAAAAGCAGCAGTGTTGCGTATGCCTCTAATCATAATTTTTTTTTAATAAAACTTAGGTCTCATGTGATTTGTTCTCTAATTAAAAATAGAATTTCATATCGATAATTCACGTAATAAAAAATTATATTAAAGATCAACATAGAAATCAATATAATTTGGATCTAGGTTAACACCATCAACTAAGATTTGAATTTTTACTATCAGAAATATAAACATTGATGTCCGATAATGTCTTCAACAAAATTGTCTACATAACATGTGAGAAAAAAAAAAAAGACCACTATAGATTATTAAAATAAAACTTCAAATACACATTTATTACTTATCCTTATATTGCCAAAAATCACCATTGACTTCAATATTAAAGTATCTTTTGTAATTACCAAACTCATCTCTGTCATGTTTCAGCCATATCAAAAGGAAGACCACTATCAGTTCATCTCTAACCTTGATCAAAATCAACCTTAGATCTCAGTTAGATTTAACATTCGTACACTTCATACAACATGGCAAAACTTAAAAGCAATTTTTTTAGATATTTTTACTATTATCCAATCAACATTAGAATTTTATCGCTATAATTTATCTTGGTTTAATATATAAATGATTATTACATAACCTATGGAGATAAAACTAATTTTAATAGAAGGAACAATAGCAGTAGCAACTGTAATTAAGTTTTGTCCTTCGTCCAGGTGGAAGAACATTTACTGAGCCGGGTCAGATAAAAAGTCATAACTGATCAAAAATCAATTTTTTTAGGGTATTGCTATTGGCAATGCACACATGGGTGCCTTTTCATGGTATTCCGAAATTTCCCCTTGGCATTAGGTTTTGCAAAGGGTAAAAAAAATTTAACAACATAATCATTAGTAAATGTGTTTCCATTGCTAAATTCTTTTTCACCTCCGAAATGTGTTTCCGATATACATTGGCAGTTACACAATCGAAACATTTTTTTTTGTCACTTCCATTTGAATTGTGCTATTTTTTTGCCACTCTCATATGCCTAATGCAAACATGATTTTGTTATAATACATGTTTTCATTGTTATATTTTTTTCTAATGCACTTTACAAAATGGAAACATGTTTCCATTGTTACTTTTTTTAAAAAAATTTGTGAAAAAAAATCAACAATGGAAATATGTTTCCATTATTATTTTTTGTCTATCAGCCATAATTAACTTGTTAAGGACCTCATTAAATGACTTGCAACATAATATGCATGACTTACAACAATTAGTAAACTTTATATTCTAGACTAACCAAATAAAACCATTAGCTAGAGTTTTAACAAGTGTCAAATGAATATGCATGTACTGAATACAAGAGGAGTTAATTAAAACAACTAATCTTCAATGATGTATATATATTACATATTGAGATCCTATAATTGAATGAAACATCAATGAGTTGAATTTTTCTATGTGCCACAGGTACGACCTATGCTATGAACAAGCTTCATTGTGCAGTATGTACTCCATTGTGGTGTAATAGGAGGCAAGAGACAATCATCCTTCAAAAACATCTATATTGTCACCAAAAAATAGTATAGTTGAGTTAGTTAACAAATCAGTTAATGAGCTATGAATGACAAGAACAAATATAAGATTCTTCCCCAAATGTCGAACCAAGTGCAACAAATTATCTCAATTTTCAAAAATCTAAAAACAAAATATTTTTCTTCACTTAAGCAACATACACATGCAAATATAAAATCAATCACCAACTAATCAACATATCTCGTCAGTTGTGAAATGATTGAAAAAGTCAATGTAATCAGGTTGATCTGCATGATCATCATGCACTTTATCTAATTGATCTGCCAACATTTCATCAGATTGATTGGGATGATAAAATTCATTTTGACTATCATCAAGCATGTTTCCAAAATCATGAGGCATTATAACTTCATAAAAAAAAATGTACTTCAATCCATGTATTTACTGCAAAGAATCATTCATCAAAAATTAAAAAAATTATGACAGGAAAAAATAAAAACATGATACACAACAAAATCATGATTTTGTTATGTTTTTGGAAAATTCAAAAAAAATTCTGAAATTGTGTAACGCAGTAAAATCATGATTCTGTTATGTAAAAAAATATACCAGATTGGGTAAGCTGATGGAGACATGGAGACGAGAAAGAAGAGAAGAGGTGGATAAGTAATGGAGAAACAAGGAAGGGAGAAGGATTGGGTGTGCCGTGAAAGAGGAAGGGGAAAGTGAGAGAAGAAGGGAGAAGGGTCGGAGGTGTAGAAAAAAAAGGAGAAGAATAAAATGATCATATAGTCATGACTGACCGTACCAATGACAATTTAGGTAGTGTGAATACTTGGTTCCTTTTTCTTCTCTTTTTTTACCATCAATTAAAATCCAATCAGACACAATCCACATCTAAGGGGACTGTTCATCCGAGAAACACTCAAACTATTTGAGTCAAACATCCGTCACTTATGGCTGCTGTTGGAGTCAACGAAATTATGAAAAGTAAAGTCATTCGGCGAGTTAGATTTTAGTAGAATTAGATTTAAAAAATTAATGATAAAGAATTGATTTTCCATTAGAGAAAAAAAAAACGCCAGCTTGCTAGTGAAGTTATTACAATAATTGATTTTAATTTTTAATACTATTGATGTTGAAAGAATTGAAGTAAAAAATATATTACTTGGAAATGATATTTTAAATAGTTAATTGGGAATAATTAGTTTTAAATTTTACTCTACATTATTTTTAAATTAGATTTTTTTAGCTTTTTATATTTATTAATTTTTCTGGTTTTTAAAAAATATGTAAAATTGGTCTTTATGTTAATTTTCTATTATTTAAACCCATCAACTTTTATGTTTTTAATTTAAAATCTTAACAAATTAAATAAAATATTTTGAACGTTTTTTATACAATTACTAATCAAAACATCAAATTACATACAAAAAGCATTTTACCCTTTCTATTTAATTATAGATAAGCTCCCAATGAATAATCATATAATCAAACTGAAGGATCGCTTGTGGCTAGATTATTTATATGTAGGTTTCAGAATTACAACTCTTGAAGAAGAAATATCCATGAGAGATTCATCAGAAAATAGGCAGTTAAAATTTAAAAAGAAGTAACAGTCAACCTTCAACCAGGTGGCCAATTCATCTGTCTGCCACCTAATACATGCAAGTGCAGATGATACACAGATTGACCTAATCAAAATAAAGAGTATGAGAAGATAAAGTTTGTGGGTAGTGGCAGCACTATAACCAAGTGAAAAAGATCCAGATAAATTGTTAACAAGAAACGGGGGCTTACAGGCACTAGGACCATTGTTGATGACGACACGGAATCCATCAACAATACCTTCTTTCTCAGCTACAATTTTGGCAGCATACAGAAGTTGACCCAATATTTCCCCATGCCTACTATCAGCCTGTGAAAGGAGATTTTACATATCTCAACAATAACGCTCTTTAGTCTTTTCCTGGCTGCAAGGAAATATAAACACTACAAGATATCCTAGAGCGGGTGGAGTGGCCTTAAGAAAAGTTTGCTCCTTTTTATGAGATATAAACACTTCAAGATCTTTTAAACTATCAGATATAGAAACGCCCCAGTGCAATGTTGCTATCTAATGAGACATCCAAATAACTCAAAGATCAAAGTTAATCAAAAATCTGATAACATGACTGAAAATAATTATTAAATAAAGATTGATGATAAAAAAAAAAAAAAAAAAAAAAAAAAAAAAAAAAAAAAAAAAAAAAAAAAAAAAAAAATCAGAAAGTACATTCAAAATTAGACTACCAGGAGACATATCGGAAAATAATGTAATCTGCAGATAGTGGATGAGACACATCACAAACTCAATACAAACATTAGAGTCTTAAGTCAAACATATTCGGAGTGACTAAAATTTGCAATTTTTTTCAATTTAAATTCATATTAGTTTTCCTCTTACAAGCATATGAGATTCACTGAACTTCAATTCAATTCACCAAGACTTATCACCTTAGGGGCCTCACTTATAAATTATATATCAATTATTTCCAATGATGCTTCTTATCTTCCATTTGCATGTCTTCACCTAACATCTTCATAGTCCATACTTATAATTTCGGTGAACTAATTTTCAAGCAAAAATAGACTTTTTTCCCAAAAATAACTTCCCTAAAATATTATACAGGAATTTCTATATAAATCATTGTTCTTTTTCAATAACTCAGTAGCCAGTGTGGAGGTAAAAGCAAAAGAATCACTAAACAGAAAAATCATGTAAAACTTTTTGTCAGTGTACACATAGAAAAAGGGTGATGATAAGTGACCTTCCCAAGTTGTGTTAATCCATCTCTTAATTTTGGAATGACTAGAACATGAACTGGAGCCTGTGGATTAATGTCACGAAATGCAAGAACCTTTTCATCTTCATATACAATGCTCGAAGGGATTTCCTTATTTATGATCTTATCAAATCTGAAATGAAAACAGAAGTTACAAAATTACACAAATAAATAAAAGAAACACAATAAAATGATTAAGCCATTACAAGTTTTCATGCATCCGTGCATGTATGAGTCAGTTTTTTATTTTATCAGCAAAGTGAAAATATCCTATTTCTATGGGTATCAGATATACATTCCTCAAGTTGGAGAACCAGAAAGACAAATGGTCCAGTAACCCAAGACAGGTTCCAATTACATGAGGAAAAAATTTGGAACAGAGCCATGATACCCCCACCAATGTTCTAGACATCAAAAAAGACTAACCACCCCCCAGCAAAACAAGTATTCTTCGTGCATGTATGAGTCAGTGTGTGTACAAATATCAGGAAATACGGATCTTTCACACAGCATGGAGTCGAAAAGGGTTCAAGCCATAATTCTCTAATTATATTTACCAGTCCCTGAAATTCAAATTGACTGTCACAGTCATCATTTGAGTGGGAAAGCTGGCACAACTGAGGTTTAAAATCTTCACATCCCAGTGAACCCTTTAAATTTAAAATCAAAGCTATCTTTAACATCATTCTTAGAGATGGAAGCAGAGAAGTTAAATATTGGTGGAATATTTTGGAAAATTGGTATCATGCAAAGAGTTTTGCATTCCCTTGTATTTGAGTAATTGAGGTTAATCAATAATCATGAAACTATAACTATACTTCCATGAATAAGAAGAAAACCATGATAAAATAAATTTAAAAAAAATGATGCTAGAAGTGAAAGGGCTGCTACATTGTTGGAGCTTCACTATCAAAATTAACAGCTGCTGCTTTTGCTGCAGCCTCTTCATTGTTCACAGCACAAGTACTAGAGACCATCCTGTAAAAAGTAAGCAAAATAACCATAAGCAGAGCATAGTTACAACTTATTCCAAAAAAAGGGGGAATAATGAAAATATGACAATCCAAACAAACAGTATATGGCTTCAAAACAAATGTTTGTATGGTCAAGTTACAACAAAAGTTCACATAAGATAAAAATCAAACATGTATAATCCAAATCAACAGAAACACTAAGTTTACGATGAATCACACACATTTGTATCAATGCCAATCAAAATTCAAACGCATCCTTTGAAGTAACAGTAGGCAAGTCAATTTATAAAAACGCTTAGTGCTTAGTGCGTGTTTGGTTTAAAGTTGGAAGGCCCCCAAACGACAGGTGAATCGAAAGCTCTGAATTCCTACTTCTCACAAAACGAGCATGGGAATGTGTACTCGTTAATCCTTATATTAAGGGTTTAGTTTGAAAAAACATTTTTTTCATTTCCTATTTTTAGAAATAATTACAACATCAAAAGTTCTTCACTGCTAAAATTTCACTGTCAGTCCAAGAAATTAACACAAATTTCTCAAACGAAGAAAAAGTGGGGGAAAAAAACAGAAACCTGCGTGGTTGAAGAGGGAGAAGAAGATTAAAGTTCGAGGCTTTGCGAGCAAAAGGTGTTGCTAGTTTCAATGGCGCGCAGTTCCTGCAATCCAATTCGAAGCGAAACCATAGAGATTACACGAAAGTGAGAGAAGCGAGTGATTGAGAGGAAACAAAAGCCAAAAAGGGTGCGCACCTAAGCAGAGAGAAAGCAATGGTTGCTGCCATGGTTGGGTGGGTATTTTCCTCCAACCAAAATCTAATTAATTCATTTTCACCAGGGATATTATAAACAACTGTCTGTCAAACCTTTTTTTTTTTTTTAATGTAGGAAAGCAAGAAAGGGAATAATAAATAATTTTAAGTGAAACTTGGTTATGGACTGATCGATGCTCTAAAATAATTTTGCATGATAAGTTATTAATTTTTATAATAAGACTTAAATATAATTTTGTTTTCTTATTTTATTAATCTACAATTTTAGTGTTTTTATTTTAAAATTATTGTATTTGATCCTTTTATTTTAAAAAAATCTTAATTTTATCTTACATTTTATTTATTAATATTTTGATCTAATTAAGCTCTAAATTTAATATATTTATTTAAGGTATCTTCAAGGATTTAACTAACTAAAATAGAAATAATGTATATGGTGAGTGAGTTTGGAGTTTTTATGCAAGTTTGGAAAGGGTTGAGATAACGTGCAATTATTAAGTTTATAGTAATTTTGAATTAAATGTATATATTATATTTAATGCTTAATTTTTTTTTTTATCTTTGTGGATATGTTACATTTTTAATTTTTTGTCATTGTAAAAAAAAATTTGGTTTCTATAAAAAAAAAAAAAACTTTTTAATTCTTTTATTGTAACAACGATGTAGGTGATACTATTACTTTGGTGACATTAGTGGTGGATCTAAAAATTTATCTTAGTGGAAACAAGAACTAGTTTATAATATTTTCATAAAAGAAAAATATCACAAATTTTTACAAAATCCTTAACAATCACAATATAATTTTACATAGTTCCATTATGCTGTCAACTTTCACAAACTTGTTCTATTCCACAATGAGTAAAAGATACTCATCTCACCACTCTCAATGTTTCATAGGATGGAGACAAGTCACTCAGATCACAACTCAAGAAGCACACACTCAATATATTTATCAATTAACTCAACTCAAGGAGAAATTCTAGCATGCATAACATTAAGGCATTATAAGGTGTAATGGGCCTAAGGTGCAATTAAAGGTGGGAACTTAAGGATCAGGACAATGAAGGGCTTCAAAAATCAACTTGCACCTAGTGACACACTAGTCAAGTGGGAAACTTTTATTTTTTGCATTCAACACATTTCGGAACCCATTCTTTGGAAAATCATGCTTCTCCTTCTACTTACTTAACAAAGTATATTTACTTATTCCTTTTGTTTTTGAAGGCTTTTTGATTGCCTTGTTTTTTTTTTCTATCACCGAAGGAGAAGCATCATGGGATAATTCATTGTTCTACCCAAGAACTAACATTAAGTTGTGCCCCCTATATTTCTTTAGGTCACCAAGTACCAAGCATCAAGTTGAAAATAAGATATCATTTCAGCTTAAATGGGGTTCACTTCACCAAATATTCTGGGTTTAAGAACAAAGCCTAATAATTGCCTCAATTAGTTCAGTGCACACAAGAAAATCACTCAAGGATATGTATTTCAAGATAAACCAAGTGCATAACAACTTGAGTGGACCTTACATCACATATAACAACAATATCAAGCTTAAAACTTATTTAAGTGGCTAAGTTCAAGGGAATTGTTCATCCAGGGAATTTTGCTAATGTGTTGCCTTAGTGGAGAAATCTTATAATGAAGTGGTAAGTTCAAAAATATTTTTAAAAAATTGGAGAGACTCTAGACAAAATGAATTCCTAAAAATTAATAGAAAACCAATTCAAAGTCAAGAACAGAAAATCACATAGAGGCCATCAACAAAAATCTCACAATAACATCAAGTTATGAGTGAAATGACATAACATGAACCCCCACCCCACACTTAAGAGTTGTAGTGTCCTTAGTGTATCATCAAAGAAAAGATGAAAAACAAAAATAGACAAGAAGAGATAAAGTACTAAAAGAAACTAAGCCTGGAAAAAATGAAATACAAAAAGTAAAGAAACCAAAAACACCAAACCTTCTCAAGATGGAGGTGGATTTATGAAGAAACAGTCTTGTGATTGCTTTATGCTCCTACTCAAGGAACTGTAGAACTTTAAAAAATATTTTGTGGGCATCAGAAGCCGCTAAACCCACATGTTGCCTCCTAGGAAGCACTTACTTAGCGGCTTGAGTTGGACGAGTCATAAGGGCTAAGTTAACCACCCTCAAAGAGGGTGATGTTCCTTTTCTACAACAATCTCTCAAAATGTCCATTTACCCTATGCCCTAGAGCTTGAATAGGGGCATTGTCTCATTCTTTCTCATCTCTCATGCCCTTTTCCCATATCCTTTCTTAGAGGGTCTTTCCACCACACACTTGAGTAAGTCTTAGCTTGCACAAAATTTTAGGAGGAGGAAGAGCTCTGTGAAGAACCAATTATTATGAACACTTCCTCCTCATCACCTATCCTCCTAACATCAATTAGGGCCCCTCCATTGTTGAGGAATGGTCGTCCTAAAATGATCAGGACTTCTTTGTCCTCCTCTATGTCCAAGATTACAGAGTCAACAGGAAAGATGAACTTTTCGACTTTCACCAACAAATTCTTTATTATTCCCCTCGAGTAAGTAAGGGTTTTATCTACAAGTTGAACGGAAATGTTAGTGGATTAAGGTTCTTGTAACCTCAACTTCTTATATACAAAATAAGGTATCAGATTAATGATAACACCTAAATCACACAATTCTTTATCAAAGGACAAGTTGCCAATGACACAAGGGATTGAAAAACTCCCTAGATCCATAAGATTAGGCGCCAACTTATTTAAAATCACAATAGAACACTCTTTGATTAGGCCAATTATCACAAAGTAAGCCAATTTTTCTTTGTTTGAAATGATTTATTTTAGACATTTGGCGTGCTTTGGCATTTGAGCAATTGCCTTAGCGAAAGGATTATTAATGTGCAATTTTTTTTAGCATTTTCACAAATTTACCAATTTAACATCTTATCCTCACTCTTGTCTGCTATTTTCTGAGGGAAGGGAACACATACCTGAGGAGGTGTCAATACCTCTATTTTCTTCTCCCCAAGCAAATCTACAAATACTAAGATAATAAATACTAGAAATAAAGGCTTTATTTAGTGAACCCTTGTTTTTATCAAATTCAAAATGTTGCGGAGACGGGATTTGAACCCGTGACCTCTTAGCCTTTTCTGAGCTCTCTTCAGTAAGAGCTTCCTTCTCAGGTGGCGAGGCCACATTCTCTTTTAGCTTAATCATGGGTCTCCTACTCCTTGTAGTCACAACATTCACATCCTCCTTGGGATTTGCTTTAGTTTGAGAAGGCAATGTGCTGTGAGTTCTTTGAGATATTAGAGTGACAAATAAATAACAATTAAGATTAGTGTTCAATTATGTCATAGAGCTAGTCTTCAGCCTTTTCTACTCATCAGAACTGAAAGGAAGCCAATTTGATGTTGTCCAGAGCTATAGTTAGGATCTTAATTGTGTTTGTGGGCCTTAGGAATTTCTTCAGATGAAGAACATGATCTTTAGACTGTAGGGCACGAAACTACATTCTCTCAATCATGTTGATCAGTCCATGTCTCAACTCACAATTTTGGTCCCCCAAGTCAAGGAGCATAATACCGATAGTGATTCCCACCATTGGGTTGAGATAGTCTTGTAGGGTGCGCTCCAGTGGGTCAACCTCATTGCCTACATTCCCACTGTTTCCTCCATTTGCTTCATCCATCCTTGTTTTCCTCATGTTAGCGTTGTTCTTGTGACAAGCTTTTTCGATCTCAGGATTATGCTCAAGAATTTTAGCCCTTAGAGATTGAGTTAGCATAAATTATCCACACAAAAAGAAGGATTAAAATCAAATTAAATTGCAATAAAAATTCAGAATTTAAACTAAGATAAAATAGAACAAAATAAATAAAATAAATAAATAAAAAATATGAACAAAAATTGTTTAATACACACAAAACAAATTATCTGGGAACTCCATAACTAGTCCTCGACAACGACACCAGAAAATTGATGCGTAAAATAACATTGCACAAGGGCACCAATACCCTATAAAGTAGTATCATGGACTCGAAAGTCTAGAAATTGTACCCTAGAAACTAGTTGTGTTCGTAAATAATTCAAATTATATGAACTAAATAATTTTGGGGATCTTATCTTGAGTATGGACATTGTTTATCAACTACTCATGTACAATAAGTAACAATTAAGCAAGACAATATTTTCTAAGAGAGAAACGTATGAGTAGATATAAACTCAGATTATGAGTTTGCATATACCCATTTTCCCCTAATTCTTGTTATACTTAAGAGCCCTTAGTTATCAATTGATTGTTGAATACCTCTTAATTTAATTGTCAGCCTATGGTCAAGGTCTAAAAATATCTTTCCCCCTAAATTGATCTACAATTTGTCATTTAGGACTTAATTCAGAGTTAAGGATGAATTGTAGAGGTTTGTAAAAAAGGATCCATCCCACCAATTTAGTCATGCAAGTTTTATGAACCCTATCATTCTATAGGTCAATTAATTATGAGTAGATGATCACTAACTCACAATTAATTATGGATTAAAGTGATCAATTCCAATGTAAAAGAAAAGATGGTAGAACAACACAATTAACTTAATAACATTGAGAAACTTAATTAAAATAGGTAATTAGAGTACATGGGTACAACTACATCATAATCCAAACTCTAAGGGTTTAGCTAATCATGGTCACAAGATAGCAAAATAATATACAAAATAGCATTGAGAATAAAAGAGATCGAAAACCCTAATAAATTAGGACCCATTGTTTTCGGTGCAGTTATCTTACTTAGAAACCCTTGCTGTTCAAAAATAAGAAAAAGATCCCCTAAAAATTCCTCCCTTTTTTCTATTTATACTAATGACAATTAAACAACATCGCGAAGGTCAACACGGGTCGTGTTGAGTCCGCAAAGGTCGTGCTAAAGACAACATGGTCATGCTCCAATGTGTGACATTGATTGTGATTTTTGGCTTTGAAACAACATGGGCCATACTATTAGTAGCACGACTGTGCTCGGATAGGTGATGTTAATGAGGAGTTTTCTTGAAAAAATAGCATGGCCATGCTGGATGACATGGCCTGCAGGTACAACACGAGCCATGCTCTTTGAAGATTCTCAGAACTTCCTCTTTTTTTACTCTTTTCTCAATTTATCAGCTTCTCTGCTGAACTGTTCACACTTAACACATATTTATAAGCTTCGATAACAAAATCAAGTCAAAACAAGATCAAATGGAACATTAATTAGGGTTTAAACGCAATCAAATAAGGGTTTATCAGAAGTACTCACTACCATTTTAATATTATACATTGAAAGTTGCTTATAATATATTAGTTGTGTTCTTTAGTTCGTAAAAGTGAAATTTTTGAAACATAACTTTGTATAAGTGTGAACATTTTTGTTCACAGAAAAAATACAATAATATTTATTTTGTGTAGTGTGTTGCAAAGATCATTTTAGCTTTTGATGTCTTGGTCATTGACATTTTTTCACATACAATTTTAATTTGCCTCTAATAACTTATTAGTTCCATTATTAGTATGATTTGCAACCATATTCACTAGTATATGAAAGGTATATAAGAAGAATGAAGGAAATTATTTGGATAAAGGATTTGAGAAAATAAAAAATTATTCTCTAATTAAGATTTACTTATTACAATCATGCATTTTTTCTCCTAATAATTTTTTTCTTGAACTTTTTCAAACAAATTATTCTTTGTTCTAGTACTCTTGGAAGCAAGAATCCACGACATAAGTTTCAAGATCACGAAAACCTGACATGTACAATCAATTATCAAGAACATGCAAACTCATAATTAACTCAATTATAAAGAATAATTAAAAAGAGGTTAATGGTGTGAGAGAATAAATATCATTTTTGACGTTAATGAACTTGGTCAAGCTGCAATGAGTAATATAATTGTAGACAATATCATTGGACTTCTTCTTACAGTTACCTTGAAAACAAGCACTGACACATCCTATACCCAGGGCCAGTTATAAATAATTGTAAAGATTCTAGTTAAGATTTGTGATAAGAGTCAATTTTACTAGGTGAACTATTTTGGCCCATTTTGCACAAATGAAGGATTGTAACAAGCTTGTGTGAAATCCAACATAATCATGATAATAATGACCATTGCATTAGTTTTCATATCATTCTGTCATAACTCTTATCTAAATCTTTACAATCTAAGTAAGTCTCAATTTTGTATATATCAAATTCTTGTTGTGATGTTTTGAGAAAAATAAACATAAATTTGTACGCAAAAAAGTAATGTTTGTGAAATAGATTAAACTTGTCAACAAAATTAATTGTGCATGAAGCTCTTCCACGGTTGGGTCATGTCAAGTTGACTTGTACATGTTGCATACTCGGCAAGTATACCGGTCGCTCAAGTAATAAAGTGATAAGAAGAGTTATCGTTCCCACGAGGATTGTTTGACCAATTAAATCATAAATCGTATCAATAGGTTGGATGACAAAAACAATATTTGAGAGAAATGGATGTGGTGTGTGTACAAAGGGAATTAAAAGCTAATTATAAACATAAGGTATTATAAGCAATATAGATAGTGGTTGTACCAAACGTACCTAAGGTAACTAGGGAATCCACACTCCATGCTCCTAATATTCTTACATGGATTGTTTGCAACAGTCATCTACACTAGCTACCCAATCATGCATCCTCATTCAATGTTAGTTAAGCCCTAATTCCTTAGTGACATTAACCCTTTAACCCTTTTTCATACCCTAATTCCTTAGTGGTATTTTATTAGGTTAAGCATTAAGCGATGCACTATGAGATTGCAAGCACCCATCCCTATTCCTAGGTGATGTTAGCAAGTCACCACACTTAGTTCCAAGACTAAGGCCCCAATATTCCTATTGTGAACCCTAGCTCTAAGCTCTCAACTAGGTTGATCAAGTCTAGATAAGAGAAGGAAACATTCAAACAAAGTGCAGCAAAATAACATAGCATAAAGGAACAATAACATTTAATCCATTCCAAATGAGATTTACATAGAGTATTTGCCCTAATTACAAAAGAAACTAGCCAAACCTAGCATGGATGGCCCTGGTACAATCAAAAAGAAGCATGATGCAGATATGTACAAGGAAGAAGAGGAAGGGAAGAGGGAAGAACCCTCTTCCCCTCACACCCAAACCCTAGCCAAGCTCCCAAGCCTTCTTTCTCTCCCTTTTGTGGTGATTTTTCAGTCTAAAAAATGTGCCTTCACTGCTGAGGCTGAAGTATTTATAAGGTAGCTTGTGAAATCTTCATTTTGCCCTCATTATGCAGACTCTGCAGATTCCCACGCTTGGGGCGTGGGTTCCCACGCCTGGGGCGTGGACATGCAGAAAGCCTATGTACCCCCGATAGTACATAGGCTTGATGCGCCAGACCTTCTTCTCTGCATAATTTCTTAGCTATTCACCTGCTAATCGTCAATCTAGACCAAAATACCTCATTAAAGCACATAAGTTACATTCATACCAAAAGGAAGCTATATATCATATAAAATGATGCATTTAACGATCTAATTAAGCTTGGAAAGCATCATGTGCTAGGCACATATCAGTACATAATTATAAATGTAAAATCAATGACTGATTAAAGGCATAATGTAAAATGATAGTATGATTTAACTTGTTAAATTGACTAAAAATTAATTGAAAAAGGTAAGTAATCAAGCTGATATAGAAAAAATAAAATAACGTAATGTGATTTGTCAAAGATATGATCGAATTGCATTAATTTGAAATTTCAATAATATAAAGAATATTCAAGCTAATTAATGTATAGGGGTCAAGGAATTGTGGAAAATATATATAATATTTACTTTAATTGCATTAACTAATTTTTAATTTTTGTTATAAAACATTCTTCACTTCACTTATACATAAATATAAATGTAAAATCAATGACTTAAAGGCATAGTGTAAAATCATAATATGGTCTAACTTATTAATAAATTGACTAAAAATTAATGGAAAATGGTAAATACATCAAGCAAATATAAAAAAAATATAAACAATGTAACGAGATTTGTCAAAGATATGTATGAATTGCATTAATTTAAAATTTTAATAATATAAAGAATATTTAAACTAATTAATGTATAAGTCAAAAGGAATTGTGAAGAATGTAATATTTATATTAATTGTGTAATATCATGGTTTTGTTAATTCCATGATAAAGTGTTTGACTTAAATGCAAGAGGAAACTAAATTTAAATTATGTTATTGAGATAATAATGATTTATTTAATACATGTTTTCATTTTGCTTTAGGTTCCTTCTAGTTGATTCTTTAGCATAATTGGAGGAAGGATCACTCAAAAGCTCAAACTTCTTCCCTTTAGTTTCTTCTGCAAGGTTTTGGGTTAATTCACAGGGTAAGGGATATTTTTACTTTGATTTAATGCTTTGTTTGAGTATTTCATGCTTGAAATGTTGATTTTGGTTTGAAATTATTTGTTTATATCATATAAGATGTGAAATTTGATTTGGAAGCCATTTGAAATTGTTTTGTAGAAGTTTGAAAAATTGCAGAATCGCGTTAGGGCTTAAGCATCATTTTGCTGGGACTTACACACTAGACCTGAGAAGGAGAAATTGTTCAGAATTTTTTCATGCTTAAGAGCGGATTGACTGACACTTAAGCATGGAAACTTGTTGAAAATTCCATTTAAATGGTTTCCAATGGATTTTAGGAAAAATTCACATTTTCTAGGAAATTCATATTTTCACAGAGCTTATGCAACTGTTAGATGGGTCCCTAAGTGTATTTTTAAGAAAAAGATGGCCTTATAACATAGATGAAACTTGTGGTATTCAAGTTAATTGAATGTATACATGCATACATGGCATTGTACGTGGATAGACACTAAGTTGAGAGTGCTTGATGGACTCTCAATCTAGTATTGAAGGTTTTAGTAGTGATTAACACGAATGAGTTTATAAAATAGAGCAATGAACGAATTTCTATATATGTAAGATCTTGCAAACCTTATAGAGATAAATCAATACTTACACTTATCTATATTTGACATGTGTTTTGTATTTATGTACATGGTGAGGATTGACTTAGGACATAATTATAAATACTTAATGAGGATCTTTTTGGTAATGTATGCAATTTTACATTAATTCATGTTTTTTAAAGTTGTAAGGGTTAACACTTTTATGTTATGCTAATATAAATTATGTGAAGGCATATATATATATATATATATATATATATATATATATATTGTATTTGAAAAATTCCTAGGTATTTCTTGTAGGGCTATAATAGTGTATTATGGATGTATTAGTATAATAAAATTAGGTGGGTCATTACAAATTACATTAACTATTTTTTTTTGTTATGTTACATTCTTTATATGTACATAATTATAAATGCAAAATCAATTACTTAAAGGCATAGTGTGAAATCATAATATGATTTAACTTGTTAAATTGATTAGAAATTAATTGAAAAATGTAAATATAACAAACTAGTATAAAAAATAAACAATGTAATGTGAAATTTGTCAAAATTTTGAATTGCATTAACTTAAAATTTCAATAATATAAAAACATTGAAATTAATTTATGTATTGGTAAAAAAGATTGTAAAAAATGTAAAGATGACATTTTCTACTATTCCTTTTGACCTATACATGAATTAGTTTGAATACTCCTTATATTATTAAAATCCTAAATTAATGCAATTCATTTTCTTGACACATTACATTATATAATTTATTTTTCTATCCTTTTTTGATATCTTTACTTTTTCAATTAATTTTTAGTCAATTTAATAAGTTAAATCATACTATGATTTCACACTACGTTTTTCACCTGGTGATTTTACATTTACGATAGATGTACATGTTTTATTGCTAAAAGAAAACAAGTCAACTTGCTTCATGCATAATTAATTTTGTTGATTAGCTCAATCTATTTTGAAAACATTACATTTGATATTAAACATAAACTATGTTCTTAAAAAATCATTTGATATAAATTTTAATTCATACTAACATTTTATATCAACAAAAAAAAGTATCAAATGTAATATAATTTGTTTTTGTTTAATATATTATGGTGGGAGGTGAGTAGGGATTGCAGAAAAAATATAGTTGCAGATAAAATCCCTCACGGATATTAAATGGATAGCTGTAAAGAATATCCACAGGTTGCGGGTCCTTTGCTCCATTGCTATCCTTTGCTCTACTTGCTCTGGATCTTTCCTCAATGCTTTCAATTTAGGTCTCATTCATTTTTCAAACCTATAGCCCGTCGCCGCCGTAACCCGTATTCAATCTTTATTTTCCAAACCCTCACTATCTCAATGGAGTTTGTATAGTGAAAGAAAATCAAGCTTGATGAGCCAAATTAGAAAGAGCAACACACTCCTTTTATAGAGTTTATAGAGTTCTAGACATCCAAAACTTAATGGATGTACAACAAATTGTGAAATTTAGAATATTTGCATATCATAGTTACTTGTAATTAAAATATTTGCATATCACAATTACTTGACAGTTTGCATATCTCAATTACTTAATAATGAGAATATTTGATAAAAAAACGGGTCATATTAGAAAAAGATTTCCCATAAAATAGCAAGTAATTTTAATGTCTTCAACTCCGACACAATTTTAATTATAATATGCAACTTTGAATTTGTCATGATTTATAATTGTTGTTGATTATCAAAATATTTTTTTTTCATTAATTGTTTTTGTTTAGAAAGAGGAAGTAGAGGGAGAAGAAGAGGAGGGAGAAGATTATATTTTTTTTTGGTGGTTTTTAGCAGTTAATATATTTTTATGATCAATGGCATAAGGTAATTGATTAAAATAAACTTAAAAATAAAAGCTCAAATTGAAAAAAAAAAAATACTAAGGCATTTGGTTTTTTTATAACATAGAAGTTTTAGTAACTCCTCTTTCAGTCTAATACCAATCAACCATAACCGTTGGTTTCTGCCAGCAAAATCTTTACATATGTGAGGTCTAGATTGCACATTTGCTAGTGGCAACACACAACCACAACCAATGCCCTGTGCTATACATGGCAGATATTCCACCAAATAAAATATTGGTTTCATGGCTCAATTAATGTGACTAAACTGACTATACACGACCCATTCAATTTAGTTCACTTACTCATTCGTTGGAAGCACTTATTTTCCCTTTCAAGTAATATTAAGCATGCAAGTCTCCTCAATCTGTTTGCCAGCTAAGGTTCCAGTTCGCGTGAAGTCACTGCACACGAACCCAGCAACCGTAAACGACCCCACTTCCACGGCCAAGGTGGCTGCTCCTAAGTGGGCCCAGAAGACAATAACTTTGCCTCCCCTTAAACGTGGTTGTCATCTAATCACTTCTAAGGTGTGTTAGTTATTGAACTTATACCTCAAGCAGGATTGTCTCCTGTAAAATATTCCAGTGGTTTATAAAAAAATAATAAAGAATTCCATATATTTTTAGGGCAACTATTTCTCTTATTATATGCTTGCTGATCATTTAAACACTATTTTTTATAATATAAGATGATTATTGAAGCTACAGGGGTGAGTAATTGAAGATAGGAAAGAGAACATGAACTGTTAAAAGTTGTTTTCAGTACACGTTTTTCTTTTAATGGCGTTTGCAATTAATACCAGAAAATTCTCTGTAATTTTTTTCTTTTTCTTTTTACTAATTCTAATATTGTGCATCAATAGTCTGTTATGCTTTAATCTGTATTACATATGAATGCTTTGATTTAGGTTTTATTAAACCATGTATAATATTGGTTCAGATAGTGAAAGAAGTTCGACAAGAATTGTCTGAATACCAGTGTGGCCTGGCCCATCTCTTCTGTAAGTATATATATTTTATTAATTGGGTCCTCCTATATTGTTAGTTTTGTTATGTTCAATTCAATTTGGGCTTCATAGAATGAACTTCTAATGAGAAATATAGTGCATCACACAAGTGCTTCTCTTACCATCAATGAGAATTATGACTATGATGTTCGGGATGATACAGAAACCTTCCTCAATGGGATAGTTCCAGAGGTAATTTTTTTGTTTAGTTCTTACATTAATATTTATGGAAATGTTTAAATATATTTAAGGTCTTGATCGAATTCTATTTTAGATTCCTAATAAATTTTTCTATTATTTTAACTCTCCGATATATATATATATATATATATATATATATATATATATATATTTTGAAACTTTTATTTTTGAGTTCCTGATTCTCTATCATCAATTAAGTGATAATACGTCACCTTATAATTTGATCTTTCCAACGTTGTGAATGGTTGTGATGATATATGTCATCTTATAAGCTGATCTTTTTAATATTGTGAATGATTGTGATGATGTCAAATTATCACTTAAGTGAAGATAAATAAGACTCAAAACAAATGTTTTAATATATCATGAACTCAAAATATCGAAATAATTATTAGGAATCTCAAATAAAATTCAATCATGAGAACTTAAACATATTTAATTCTTTTAAAATTTATATTTTGATGTACAATCTTACACAAAAGGCCTTGAAATGAATTTCCCTACATATGTTTGCAGGGACCATCTGCGCCTTGGAAGCATACTATAGAGGGTTAGTTTTTTTATTTTAACCAAACCAAGGGATATCAAATTCCATGATATGTAATGACTTTCTGAAATATTTCTTATGTTATATATTTATTTATTGATATGGCGATCTAGTAATGATATAATGGGGGGAACTTGGGTTAAAAAAATATTTGGTAACTCGTCAAAAACTAGTCTTTGGTAACATAAACTTTCTACACTTACAGTACTCGCCCCTTTTATTCTGTCTCTACATTCTTATTTCTATCCATAGCCATAAGAGAAATGTAAAATATGGCATAGAAAATGAGGTATAGGAGCAACCTTTTTGTTCAAGAGACACACACATATAATATCATACCATAATCGATCTGTTGGCTTTCTACATTTATGGCTCTTTTTCAACTGTGTTGCTTGTGCATTCTTGCAAAAATGTATATCTTGGATTTGATTGATGACATGCCAGCTCATTTAATTTCCACATACGTATAATTTTAGGGCCAGATGACATGCCGGCACATATCAAATCGTCGATGTTTGGTTGTGCACTCATGTGAGTTATTTGTTCAAATTGATTTATTATGCTAGGAATATATTATCATCAATCCACTGATATGTTATGTTTTTAATTTAGGATACCCATTTCAAATGGAAAGCTTAATATGGGGACATGGCAGGTAACAGCTAAATCAACTTTTTGCAATGATATCTTGGTCAAGATTAATACTGATACCTGATTTTTTTTTTTCCTTTCTTCCGACATTTTTCCACCGAAATTTGTAATTTGACCAAATATTTTAATAATTGTTATACAGATTCTGTTTGTTGCTAGTGGTTAGGTTAAATTTTATTTACTTAATTAAAGGTTCTGTTATAACCTAATTTGCAATGAATGATCGCACAAATTTGGATTCAAGATGAAAAGGATGTCGGGAGAAGCTACACGTTTGATTTACATAAATACAATATATCTTAAATTCATAACCAACTAGTTTAATATTGGCTAAATTCTCATTTTGGTCTTTATCTTTTTTTTCTCCTTCAATTTGATCCTCATTTAAAGAGTTTATTTTAATACTTTATTTTATTAAACTTATTCAAAATGATTATTCCATCCATCTGAAGTTGCCGCTAATAAGATAAGGATATCGGTGACTAAAAGTCGCCACAAAATGTAAGCTTCTTCCTATGCTCCTTCTACTTCCTCCTCCTTTCTCCTCTCTTTTTTCAATCCACCTAACAAATGTATTCTTAAATGAGATTCAAACAAGAGGATATTTAACATTACGAGAATGGCGTAGAACTCCTCCACCTCTTCATTCATCATCGTTGTCGAACCCTCTTCACACGCCTTCCTTTAACTTGAATCATCGTCGAAGCAAGATTTACTATGTCGGCGAGTCGTCGGTGGAGGCATAGAGGTCTGGGGATCCTCCCCGTGAATATATGCATCGCCCGCCATGCTTCATGCTGCAAAGGAACTCCTTGACTTCACCCCACACATTGCCTCCCTTTGCATCAACATCGTCACCCTCTTCTCGAAATCAAGAAAAAATGAGATATGGGTTTTATATATTTGAATTTTGAGAAAGGGTGTATGACGACAAATATGTGGTGGCTGACGATGGTGTTGACAGAGCGTGAGAAGAAGGGGAGGAAAAGAGAATCCATGACACGAAGGGAGAAGAGACAGATTGAAAAGGCATAAGAGGAAAGAGTAGAGGGAGTGCTGAGAGAGGTAAAGGAGGAAGAAGAGGGAGAGAAAAACTTACATTTCGTGGTAATTTTTGGTAGCCAATATTTGTATCTCATTAACAGCATTAGAAGAACCATTTAGAACTTTTAAAAAGATGAAAAATTAAATTAAATTAAAAAAATAAAGTTAAAATAGTCATTTAGCTTTTAATATTCTATACAATAGTGTGATACCACCCGTTCCCTTATTTTTTAACATATCCTCATTTGTTTTTGGTATCTTGTTAGAAGTTTTCTCTTTGTGCTAGGGTTTTTTTCCTAGGGCTCCTGTGCATGGGAGATGCTTTTGTTTTAATTTTTCATTCTCGTTGATCTTTCTCTTTACCATCATGGAAGTTGTCAATTCGGAGGGTATAACAGTCGTTGATGACAAAGAAGAGTTGTTCATCCTCACTGAAGTCATGAATGAGGAGCAGCCAAACCTATCACTTTGTCTGGTGGGCAGTTTTTTGACAAAACGATCTATAGGTGCTAATTCTAAAGAAGAGGATGGCAAAAGTTTGGAGTCCTCTGAGAGGTGTAGTGATCCAGGAAATCGAGATCGGAATATTCCTCTTCCAATTTTTCCATCATCGTGATATGCAGTTTTTGGTCAAGGGAGGACCCTGGTCATTTGCAAATAACTCCTCATCCTTAGCTCTTATCTGGAGAAAACCTTTCATTTGCTCCCTTTTAAATTTCTCGCGAAATTTTATTAATATTAAAGTATCTCAACCTGGAAAGCCTTGTTAGCGTCTTACAGGCTTTAATGATTTTCCTAAAAGACAAAGAAGAAAAGATTCTTGGGACCTCCTCAAGAATCTTTCTCGTGATAATACTGTCTTGTGGTGCATTATGGAAGATTTTAACGACCTTCTAGCGCATGTTGAAAAAAAAGGGGCGTCCTTAAGTGTTCTATTTGTGGTGCATAAGAGATTTGTCACCTCTTTTTTTAAATCTGCCTCCTCCTCTTGTCATAAATCCTTGACCTTGTCCACGATGGTATGTACCTTGACTACGTTCATATGCTACTGCAGCGTCTTCAAGTGTTCTATTTGTTTGTCCACGTCCATCGCGCCCGCCACGACCACCTTAAGTGTTGAATCTACCTTGGGTGTTGAAACATCCTCTAGATCCACCACGATTTCCTCTGCCACGTCCAAAGCTACTGCTAGCTCGATTTTCATCAAATGATAACTTGCTTTGCAAAGCTTGCTCTAAACTGCTAGAGCCTTCATTCAGATTCATTCTTTGCTCGTGAACTTGAAGGGAACCCACAAGCTCATCAATAGGCATCGCCGTCAAATCTTTAGCTTCTTCAATGGTAGTGACAATATAATCAAACTTTCTTGTTAGTGACCGAAGAACCTTCTCCATGATTCTGACTTCATCTAAGGCTTCTCCGTTTCTTTTCATCTCCTTGGTCACCTTTTGCACTCGAGAGACATAGTCTATGACTTGCTCTCCATTTTGCATCTTCAAGTTTTCAAACGTAGCTCTAAGTGATTGGAGCTGTACCTTTTTGGCTTTATCAGCTCCTTGGAAGGATTTTTGCAAGATTTTCCATGCTTCTTTGGATGACTTTGCATCTGATATTTTTTCAAAGGTTGATTCATCAACTCCTTGAAATCTAAAAAATAGAGCCTTCTTATCCTTCTCTTTCATAACTCTTTAAGCGTCCTTCTCTGAGCATCTGATAAACCAGCTTCAGCAACGGCATCAGCAGGCTCTATGTATCCATCTTCAATAAGGTCTCATGCATCTTGGGAACCTAATAGAGCCTTCATCTGAATGCTCCAATTTCCATAATTTGTTTTTGACAACTTTGGAATTTGTGGCTGCATCATCTCTGCCATTTTGATCGAACGTGGCTCTGATACCACTTGTTGAAGATGGAATGTACTAAAAGAACAAGTAGAATAGAAGAAGAGCTTTTATTATGTGAAAATTTCACAAGAACAAAATACAACGACACTAATTTCTATTAGTATTTCTCACAAATCTCTCTTTGATATCTCTCACAAGTGTTTCAACACTTTTTTCTCTTTTTCACTCACTTTTATCTTCTTTCACTCATGCATATCTTTTTTCACTCATTCATCAAAATGCCTAGCATACAACACACATATATAGATGAACATAGAAGAGTTTAACTTGAATTTGACAACCTATGATAACCACTAGTTTCAACCTCCTTTGAACAACTCATTTTCCAACTCATATAAGATAATCTTGTCTACTCATTTGGATAAGATTGCAACTTATCTTCTTCTAAGTTCTTCAAGTTTCCATAAGCTTCTTCAAGCCTCCATAAGCTTCTACATTTGTGGTGAAAGAATTCAATTTGGATTTGAATCCTCCATAAGCTTCTACATTGGTGGTGAAAGAATTCAATTTGGATTTGAATTCTTTTGGTGATAGAAAAGAGGTAGAAGCACAATTGAGTTTGAATTCTAACAACTCAAATTCCAGTTTTTTTCATGTAGCTACTAGTGAAAGGAAGCAGCGTAACATTGTAGCCCATTTAAATGATCTGGACGTGGTGTTGTAGAATCATGACTCTATCTATGGTATTGCCTTTAAATATTTCAGGAATCTCTATACAAGTGGAGATCCTATTGTTAGTTGCACTATTAATCACCTAGACATCAAGATCACTGAAGAAGACAATAATGTTCTCATATCTCCTTTCAGCAAAGGTGAGTTTCGCCAAGCTCTCTTACAAATCCACAATGACAAGTCCCCCGGGCCCAATGGCTTTAATCCAGCTTTTTATAAACATTTTTGGGATTTAATTTGAGATGACATCTTTATGGCTACAACTTCTTGCCTTAATGTAGGTGAATTCCCTCCTCTCTTGAAAAACACTAATATTGTTCTCATACCAAAAAAAGATAATCCTTTATCTATGCTTGATCTGAGACCTATATCTTTATGCAATGTTTTGTATATAATTATATCAAAAGTCCTTGCAAATAGGCTCAAAACTCTGCTCCCTAAATGCATTTCTAGTGAGCAATCATCATTTGTAGAGGGGTGGTCCATCTTAGATAATGTACTCGTTGCTATAGAAACTATCCACTACATGAAGCGCAAGGTAAAAGATAAGGTTGGTGAATTTCTCTAAAGGTCGACATAAGCAAGGCGTTTGATAAAGTTTAATGGGAATATTTATTTGCTTGATTGCTGGATTTTGACACCAAGTGGATAAGTTGGATAAGATTGTGCATAGGGACTGTTGATTTTAATGTTATGATTAATGGAGACATTGTTGGTCCTATTCTCCCTAGAAGAGGTATGAGGCATGGCGATCCATTATCACCTTATCTCTTTATTATGTACATGGAGGGTCCCATAGTGCTCTTGCAGAAAGCATAAGGAAAAGGAGACATCCATGGTATCAAAGTGTGCAAAGGAACCCCATCCTCTCACACTTATTATTTGTTGACGATTGTTTCCTCTTTTGCAGGGCTATTGATAAGGATATTGAAGTCCTTTAAAACATTCTTACCTCGTTTGAGAAATCCTATGGCCTTGTGATCAACTTCCAGAAGTCTGAGATCTTCTTCAATAAGAACACCCCTAGCAATGTCAAGGATAATATTTCCCGTCTCTTAGGTGTTTCTGAATGCTTAGGAATTGGCAAATATTTGGGTATGCCCTCCATGATTGGGAAGAAAAAGAAAGCTATATTCAACTATATGAGGGACAAAATTTGGAAGAAGATAAGACAAACATCTTTCCAAGGTGAGAAGGGAAATTCTCATTAAGTCTGTGGCTCAAGCTATTCCATCCTATTGCATGAGTACTTTCCTTTTACCTTCCACTCTAGAGGAGGAGACTCAAAGAATGTTAAACTCTTTTTGATGGGGTTCAAACAATAATTTAGGAAGAAGAATTAATTGGCTCAGTTGGGACAAACTAACTATGGGAAAAGAGCATGGTGACATGAAATTATCCCATCTTTACGACTTTAACTTAGCCGTGCTAGAAAAACAAGGTTGGAAATTTATTTCCGACCAAGATGCTATTGTTACAAGGGTCTTCAAATTAAGCTAAATATTTTCCTAGGGTGAACTGTTTGCAATCTAGTTTGGGTCACGATGTGAGCTCTACATGGCGAAGCATCTATCCTTCACAGGCGATGGTCAAGCAAGGCATTAGATGGTCTATTGAAAATGGGAACAACATTAACGTTTGTAAAGACCCATGGTTATGAGGAAGTGAACCACTAGAAGGATCGGAGGACATGCGTGTTTGTGAACTTATAGACACTATGTCGAATTCTTGGAGGAATGATATTGTCCAAGATATTTTTAATGAGAGGGACAACCAACTTATTTTAGCTATGCCAATCCTCTCCACTGAGCATGAGGACACAATCATATGGAAAGCTAGCAAAGATGGTAAATATTCTGTCAAATCTGCCTATTTTCTTGCTATGGAAAACCTTGTTGACTATGCTAATTTACGGGGTACCAAGAGATTGGAATATAGTTTGAAGTCTTAATATTCCTCAAAAAGATAAAAAAAATTCTTTGGAGGATACTGAGAAATTTTCTTCCCTCAAGAGAAAGGCTTGGTACAAAGGGTGTCCAATGTCCTATTCTATGCCCTTTGTGCAGCTCAAATCCCGAGTCTAAATGGCTTGTCTTCTTTGGCTACACCCATGCACGTGCGGTTTGGTCTATTTCTAGATGTTGGAGCACCATCCAACAATCTTCTTACCTAAGTCCAACCCAACAAATGAATTCTTTTGCTACAATGTGGTGCCTTTAGCGATGTAGAAACGACAAAGTGTGGGATGATGTGCAAAAGCCAATTGCCATATCCTACAATGCTGCCAGGGATTATATCCACCAATGAAGGGCTACTCCGATCAAGCCCCAAGACCATTGCATTCAACTGAGAGCACCAGATGATAGTGCTTCATCACAATGGTCAAAGCCTGGAGCGGGTTGATGAAATGCAACATTGACGCATCTTTGTTTGCGGACTCGTGCAAGTTTGGTACTACAACATGCATTCGAAATGAACATGGAGAGTTCATCACTGCTAAAAGCTCTATCCATATAGGTCACCCTCCTATTCAAGAGGCGGAAACTACTGCTCTTATGGAAGCCATCAACTGGGTTCACAATCTGCACCTTCAAAATGTTAATTTTGAACTTGACTGCAAGCAAGTTTTGGATAACATGAAATGCTTTTCAACAAATATCAGTGAGTTTGGGTGTATTTTATCTTTATGTAAACACAAACTCTATCTTATCAACAACTCTTCATTGAGTTTAGTCTGTAGACAAGCCAATCTAGCTAGTCGCTCACTCGTTAGCTCGGGCATCTAGATTCTTTGCTAATCCACATTTCTTTCATAGCATTCCTAATTATATTAGTGTTGTGATATTTAATGAAATGAGATGAGTATCTTACAGTAAAAAAAAGTATCATCATTAAGTGAGGTTCAAGTAAACAAAAAAAAAAATCTTATCTATATTGTATAGATATGATAAAATGCATACTTTTGTGAAAGTGGGGCAAAAGGGGAAGGAAAAATAATTTGTAAAACTAACATGTGATGGATAAGGTCCACACAATTTCTCGATTGTGTCCTTGCTTTTATAGAAATAAAAACACTTTGTTGTTTTTTCATATTCAAAGACTTAGGTAGATTTACAAATTATAAAGGTACTTCTATATTTGTCACGTCATTGTTGAATGTAAAAGGTCTTCATTAACAGTTTAATTTAATGTTAAATTAATCTTTGATGTAGTCTTTAATTTATCTAACAAAAAATAAATTATTTATATAATTTTGCAGTTTTATATTAATGGTAATCAACTATTTTTGTAAAATTTAACTATAGCTGGATTTATATTAATAGTAATAAACTTGAGTCTAGATTACTATATCTTCAAAATTGTTAATAAATTTTAATTTTCCATTCTGCTTAGGGTATATGGCTTTGTGAGCATCGGGATCATCCTACACCGCGTACAGTTGTTGTCACTCTTAATGGAATGTGATGAGTAGCTCACGGCTATTTCCTTTACTTCATCTTCATATTATCAATAGCACTTTTGCTCGAGAATATATGGATATAATCTGCAAACTATTGTATTTTTTTGTTAATTAGGTGAAGTTTGAATACCTTGCTGGGAACGCAACTCTAAAATCTTTGGATCATTTAAGTATTCGAAATAATCGTTATTCATTTGACCTGATTATAGAAGATATTTCATATAATTTCTCCAAAAATTGAAATGCATAAGTTAATTTTAACTAAGCTTTGTTTTTCTAATGTAAGTACTTGTGAAGAAGTTTATTGAACAGAACCTTAATTATCTCAAGAAATGATCTTGTATAGCTATTCATTGAGTACATGTTTTCATACGAAGGACAAAGGTTTCGAAGTAGTTAGGAATGCTATTAGCATCTTCCATTTTGAAGATAAAATATGCTCTCGAATCTTCTTTGAGAAGGACCTTGCTTCTATTGTGCCGTTGGAGTAGAACGACATACTCATCTTTGCCCAAGGTCTTTTGATTGATTTTTTTGGTAATAGACATCTGGTGGGCAACTAATCAACCTCCTGATACTAGGCCCAAATTATTTTGTATTCATACTCTCTCATGCACAATTCATGCTACAATGGACAAAGGATCATTGGGACTTGGGAGGGGTGCCTTTAAGAGTAATTCGTTACTTGAAAAATCATCTCAGCCAAGGGATCCCAGAACATGTTTGTATAAACTTATTCAAAAACACTTCTAGGTGAAGAAAACAAATAAAATGAATTTCTTAGTAAGTTAAAATTAACTTATCAAGTAATTTTAATTTATGGAGGATTTCATTTAATTTTTTTCTTATTTTTTTTCTCCTAATAGTGTTTCCTGATAAAGTTATGCAAATAAACCCTTAGTATGCTGAGATAGCAACTTGCAACTCTCCGGTTGGTGTGATCTAGATTGAGTTTGTTGCCCTTTGATCAGAGGTTCTTTAACTGGGTGGTTGGTGTTCTTTGGTAGCTCTTCTATTTCTTTGAGGACTCAAATGTATCAGTGTCTAAATCCTCAACTGAAGTGGATTACTGTCCTATATATGGCAGTCACAACAACTTATTGTGAAGTAAAATGATTGAAGGGTGTGATAAGAAATAACCAAATATGTTTTGTGGGAATGTGTGTGTGAGAGAGAGAGAGAGAGAGTGATATATGTTGTGGGAATGTCTAGAACTTATGAGAGTCTTCAATTAAGAGGTGAATAAAATACTTTGTTTTTTTTTAATTCTCTATGTTATATTTCTTGAGGGATTTTCTTTGGGATTCTTAATCTTAATAAAAGAAATTTGAGAATTATTATTGGGTGCAAGAAGTTAGATAATTTATTTATTATTTTTTTGACATGCAATATTATGTTAACCATGAGTTACAGTTAGTATTATGAATATTATTATTAAAAATAAAGTTATTATTATTATATATTTAATGAAGTTTATGATTTATAATTACATGATTGAGATTGAGGTAACTTCTTTGAGGAATGAGTATATCTCCACACGAGATTGAGTTTATGCTCCACATAATTAAGATTGAGGTAATTTCTTTGAGGAAAAAGTATATCTCCACATGGGATTGAGCTAGAATTAAGATTGAGGTAACATTTTTTGAGGAAGAAGTATCTCTTCACATGATATTGAGCTAGTGTTTCACATGATTGAGATTGAGGTAATTTCTTCAAGGAATGAGTATATCTTCACATGAGATTGAAGTGGTGTTCCATATGATTGAAATTAAGGTAACTATTTCAAGAAAGAAGTATATCTCCACATGATTGAAATTGAGGTCATTTCTTCGAGAAAGAAGTATACCTCCATATGAGATTGAGCTAGTACTCAACATGATTGAGATAGAAATAACTTCTTCGAGGAATGAGTATATATTTATATGAGACTGAGGTAAATTTTTTGAGGAAGAAGTATATCTCCACATGAGATTGAGCTAGTGTTTAACGTGATGGAGATTGAGGTAACTTCTTCAAGGAAGGAGTATATCTCCACATGAGATTAAGCTGGTGCTTCAAATAATTGAGGTTGAGGTAACTTTTTCAAGGAAGAAATATAACTCCATATGAGATTGAATTGGTGTTCCACATGGTTGAGATTGAGATAACTTCTTCGAGAAAGGAGTTGTACCATATGGCCCGAGAAGCTTGGCCTACACTAGGATCGTGGTGGCCCTCGACTCCTTACGACAACTGAAGCAGTTAGTCGGCACGATCGACGTGGTCCCTCTAGTAGTTAGTTGGTATGGCCTAACGTGACCCCTTGAAAAGCGCAACTCCCCCAGAGTTGAACTTGTATATATAGACCTAAAGGCAAGACTATTAGGTATGTTTTAATCATTCCACACATAGACACATGAACACCTCAGAGCACCACTAACTTGCTTGCCAAAGTCCCTTTTGCAGGTCCCTCCCCTCGCTTCAACGTAGAAGATCAGAGATTCCATTGAGAACCAGGAAAATTAGGCAACTTATTAGGAGCTCGTCGGAACTCAACAAGAGGTCGAATCTAAACCTTGGTTTTTTCAAGCAAACAAAGGGTCAAATCCGAACCTCGACTTTTGAAAGCAAACAGAGGGTTGAATTCGAACCAAGATTTTTTCAAGCAAACGAGAGGTCAAATCCGAACTTCAACTTCTTCAAGAAAACAACAAGTCGAATCTGAAGCTTGACTTTTTCAAGCAAACATGAGGTCGAATCTGAACCTCCACTTTTTCAAGCCAATGGGAGGTGCATCTGAACCTCAATTTTTTTGGAAAAAAAAAAGTGCTCATATCCAAACCTCGGCCTTTTTCCAAACCAAACTAGGTCAAATCCGAACCTCGACCTCTTCTGGAAAATAACACAAAATGAATTCGCAGAAAACTTGACTCTTCCATTAAAATTTTGTCCAGTAAAGGAGTTTCATACAAACAACTCAATTTCAATGCATAAAACATTTCCATTCATTTTAACTTGATTCTTACAAAAAAAAAAACCTTTTACATCACTAGAAATTCTAACACAACGTACAAAAAAATAAAAACTCCTACATTAACTACAATTACTTCGAGTACCTCCTTCTCCTCTCCTCCCTCAGACTCGGAGCAGAGTTGCGACTCCCTAATGATCTCGTCATCCACAACATCAGAGTTTACATCAAGTTGTGCACGGTTGAAAGACGATGCAACACCTTAACCTGACGTTGAGTCTTCTTAAAGCCATCTCGATGGTTCAAGACGATCAACCTCTTTGCCTCGTCCAACTTGGTCGTCAATACAAACTTTGCTTCCTTCTTTTTTTGCAACTCGCTCCTCAACTT
Source organism: Glycine tomentella (assembly GCA_007407185.1). Taxonomy (NCBI): domain Eukaryota; kingdom Viridiplantae; phylum Streptophyta; class Magnoliopsida; order Fabales; family Fabaceae; genus Glycine; species Glycine tomentella. The sequence continues at coordinate 2,006,229 of PYAF01000449.1, read as the reverse complement.
CTCAATCATCTTCTCAAGATTTGCAACTTTGTCTTCTGTAGTTGCCAAATTCCCCTCAACCTCATTCTTCTGAGAAACTAGTTCCTCCACCACCCTAGTGCCAATATCCTTCACTTGTTGTTCAAGACCTTATTCTCCTCATACTTGCTCGACAGATAGCCAACGTGCTTGTCAAGGTCCTCTTGCAATTTCCTCACTAATTCCTTACTCTTAGCCAACTCTGCACCAAGTTGTTTGGTTTTTCTCACCTCAACCTTCTTAGCCTTCAGTTGTGCAGCCATCGCCTTAGTCTTCTCATCCAGCTCCAAAACTGTCTCTTTCAAATGACGCACTGTACCAAGAGCCGACCGAGGAATAGCCATAATGAATTTACACGAACGTGGCCATTCCCTTATAATCTCAATGTCCTTGACTTCTTGGGTCGACAATAGTTGGTAAGGATGGGATTTGAATTTAAAAAGAAATCGTTGCAAATAAAAAATAAACTTAGGAGTCTTCCCATTCTCCTTAAAGAACAACTTTTTCGAGTCCCCACGGGCAAGAGATGAACTCGAAAAAAGCTTGACTTGAACTTTTTCCGAGATTGGGTATCAAACTGGAATAGTTTTCCAAACTTAAACACATTCTAGGAGGCCCAACCAACCTTGACACCTATCTTTAACTGATAAAAGTACATAAACTTATTAAGAGTGGACTCGATTTTCAAATTTCTACAAAGCAATTAAAAGGCACACAAAAAGGCTCAACTGTTAGGATGAAGTTGCAAAGGGGTAACAATCATCAAACTCAACATCTCGCATTCAAAATCCAAAAAGGGAAATTGAACATTCAACTCTTTTAGTATATCCTTGTAATGTACATAAAGTCATCCTAACCCTTTTACGCCCTCATAAACACGTGCTCCTCGATGCTACAAGACTCCACAATCAATTGCTCGACATCATCCAAAGTCATCATGTCGATCTTCCTTTTCAACTCCTCTATAGACTCACGAGTTTCGAACCAAGTAGGGTACAAGTTAACTTTCGTGGAAACCCACCCGTACCCAGGGATGGTGATAGGGGCAAACTTGCTCCCCCTACTCTTCTTAGCCCCCATACCACCCTCCACAACGTAGTCATCCCTTTTCGAGCTCTCCCACCATCTCTGTCGTCTCCTCACGAACCTCTAACCCCTTACCGACACTTCCCAAGAAATCCTTTGTTCTCTCTAAATTAGAAATGGACAAAGGAGATGAAACATATAACTCTTCCTCACTCCTAGACTCCCCTATGCCCTAACCTCCCTGGCCACAAGGGGCCTACCCTGAACAGGAGACCTATCCTCTGTAGAAGAGGAAGACATAACACAAGAAGCAAAGAACAAAGGATTGAAGAAAGAGGGAACACGACCAAGGAGCGTACCTAGCAAGAATCGCAAGGATAGGTCTCATAACAACCCCTTTTAAAGGGACTCACGACCTTTCACTCTACCACAAGTGTAGCTCTTCGCGCCTAACCCTGATGACCCGGGGTTTGAGAGCTTCATTCCCCAACAACCACCTCAATAGTCATGTCTACTAACAAATGATACATGAAATGAAATGACAAAACTCCATGGAGAGTCACATCGTTACACACACCCTGTTACACTTCCCGAAACAACAAGACACCCAAGGGTCATCGAGATCGACCACATAGATCAAGCACGTGTCACCCAATGTTTAATATTTTGAAAAAATCCTACATCCATGTGGCAGCTCTATTTTTATTTATGTAAGTTGGCTATGCTCACCACGACAACCTCGACTTGTGTACGCTTGAGCATTCTTGCACTCAGCAAAAAGCTCAAATGTTGACGTCCTCAACTCAATCATTCTATGCATATTCAGCTCTATCATCCACATATGAATTCAGAGCTTAGGGACTTATGTAATGTATGGCCCAAGAAGCTCGGCCTATATTCGGATCGTGGTGGCCCTCGGCTCCCCAGGACAACTGATGTAGTTAGTCAGCACAACCGACGTGGTCCCTCGAGCAGTTAGTTGGTATGGCCTAACGTGGCCCTTTGAAAAGCACAATTCCCCAATAGTTGAACATGTATATATAGACCTAAAGGCAAGACTATCAGGTACATTTTAATCATTCCACACATAAATACATAACACCTTAGAGTACTACTAACTTGTTCGTTGGTGTCCTTTTTGCAGGTATTTCCCCCCGCTTCAACGTAGAAGATTGGAGATTCCGCTGAGAATGAGGAGAACCAGGCAAATCGTCAGGAGCTCGTCGAAACTCAGCTGGAACAAGAGTATATCTCCACATGAGATTGAGTTGATGCTCCATATGATTGATTTTATGCCCACAAGAGATTGAGGTTTCTTCTAGGAAGGAGTATATCGCTACACAACGATGAATACCATAGAATTTGATTTATTTAGTGTTGTGTAGATTGATTGTGATATTATCATTGTTCTATGAAAAACATGTGAGATGAAATTAAAAGATTTTGTTATGAGAAAATTATTATTTTCAAATATTCGTGTTACCACTAGTGTTAATATTGAAGAATGTGGGTAACATGGTTGACTTTTTAGTTGTCGCACCGACTAAGAATAACAGTGTTCGTGAACTATTTTTATAATTGAGTGTTTTATTTACTAAAATTATATATCTCATTAGTTAATATTGTTTTCAGAGCATAAGACGAAATCATTAAAATTAAGGAGGCTTCAAGAATTGCTTTTTTATTCATTTAGTTTGATTTTAGGTTCACTATAATTTCTTAGAATAAATGATTGTTTGTGGCTGAATAAATTTTATTGTTATTTAGAATCGTTAGCAGGAGTTTTGGATTCATGATTTAATTAATAAATAAATGAATTATATTAAATATTTTAATATAATATCTGAAGTGTTGTTTTAAACCTTTTTAACTTTTGAAATTTAATCTATAACCAATTTTATAAATAATTTATTATTGTAACGAATGACGTTACATAGAAATCCACAAATACTTTTATTGTTGTTCCAAACTCCCACAACTTGCTGAAATATATACTTTATATCAGTGTCATTGAATGGTTATATTGTCCATTTTCCGTGTTTCTGAACTAATTTAGTTACTTCAGTTTTAAATAATTAAGGAATGGTACCTAAGTCCAAGGTGAATTGTGCAGGTCTTAAGAAAAAGAGGTAAACAAAAAGATATAGCATGCATGGTATGTAGAACGGTTTCAATATTCATGGAAGACATTGTTCATGTTTTCCCAGCTAATTAAGGAGCTTTAGTTGGCTTGAAAGTGACTTTCTTTACAAATTTCCAAGTTATATTGTCTTGTCTAATTGTCTAATTAATATGCCTCATGGATGCTCACACACGCCATAGAAAAGTCTTGCGCTGTATTTCAAAAAGAAGTATATGTTTCAGCTCGTACACATTGAATTCAAATCATATATGACTGATTGATAATTTGATACGCAAATCATTTTCTATAAGTTAATTGCAAATACTTTATTCTATTAATTATCATGTGTATCAAGTACGAGGATAGAAATGAAACTATGAGAATCAGAATAACATCTTAAACATTTGTGAATAATACTCTTGGACATTTAAAATTGTAAAAGAAAAAGAGTGCGATTTGATTAGAAGAAAAAGTTTTGATTTCCTCACCGCTATAGAAAATTAAGTTTCATCTTATTCAACAACTTTCTTTACCTCGAACTGATAGATTTTTTAATCAGCACCTCGAACTGATAGATACTTAGCTTCTTATCATAAGCTTTCAAAATCTTTGTAACAAGATTGTTATTATTTTCGTCTAATTGGAATTAAAAAAAAAAAAAAAACTAAAGCCTCAATAATAATGGGGTTTTAGATATATGAAAAAAGTATTGCACCACATTTGAAAGACATAACTTCACCATTTCTTCCATCATTATAAGCAGACCAATCATTTACGTACCCACCCATGTTCCAAAGGCAAGAGGATGGGATTAATATATTATATGATGATTAATGATGTTAGAACTTTTAGCCTTTGAGCATGTTCATGCCTTTTGGTGTCTCCACTTGTCTCTATGTGGCATGCTTATAGAACTGCATCGTGACAAAAGATTTTGGTTTCGTGGTTTTATAAAAATATTAACAAAAATATGTCTCTTTTTTTTTTTACTAAAAGATGTGTTTATCAATATACTGTATACCAAAACCATCAAATCATTATCAAGCATCAAAAGTAATCATTGATTCTCCATCCATCTATTATACATAAAAGTAATTTAACTCTGAGAAGTTCAAGTTCGAACTTTAATTTTTGTAGTTTTATAATTATATAAGAACGTGTGATATCACATAAGGAGAAATATTATCCCAACAGATGAGATAAACTATTTTGTTTATCATCACAAGACTTTTGTTAGTGCTAATGATAAACAGATGATAACATCTTTCTAAGTGCTTGCAGTGAATAAATTATATAGATCATAGAGTACTGTACCAAATATATAACAAATAATTTATTACATTGAATATAATAATTAGTATAGTATGAGCAATATTTATGCTAAAACTTCAATTTCTATTAAATAAAAATTACACTAACGAATATTATTATAATGCCTAATATGTTTTTTTATTATATTAAAGATTTAAATACATTTTTTTTATCTATAATTTAGTATTTTTTATTTTCTTTCCTGTATTTTTTTTCATTTTAATCTTTGTAAAATATGTTTGTTTTATTTTTGGTTCTTAAATCACTTTAGATTAGATTAGGGATGCTCATGTGTTGGATCATGTTTGATTAAACTCTTTATTCAACCTAATCAAAATTTCATAGGATTTCGGTTGACTTGGGTTTGTGCAAATTTTTTTTTACAAATTCAATCCGATCATAAATGAATTTAGTTGGGTTAGATTAATTGAGTTTGCATATTTAAAAAATATTTTATTTTGTAATTTTTTAAAATAATAATTTTTTTTGCTTAAAATTTTATAAGTATATAATGACTAAATGCACTAAAAAGACAATATTTGACTAATAGAGTTAATGATTTTAATGCTAATATAATATTTTTATTTTAGAATAGAAATAAGGCCAATTTAAGTAAATAATACAATTAAAATAAATAATTTGAAATATGGTGCAGTTTGGAAAATATTTTGAAATTTGGGCCTTTTTAATTTTGTTGCTAATTCGGTGGCTAAGTGTTTGCGACCAAAAATTCCGTTGCTAATCCGGTCGCTAAATGTTTGCGACCACAAAATTCGTTACAAAATGTGGTAGCGACTGAAATAGAAACTGAAATTAGCATACGACTTTAAAAACAATTTTTTTAATTTATTATAATTTTTTTCAATTTTTTGAAATTAGTGTTGCGACCACAATATTGTGATTTTTTAATTTTTTTTAAATTGAAATCGTTTAGACCCATGGTAGTGAAATGAAAATATAAGGAGAAAAGATGATAGAGCTTTTAGGCCCATGCAAGTCCAAAATATATGAAAAAAAGTAGAAGTAGAAGAGAAGAGAAAAGAAAATAAGGCTGATGGAATGTTTTGGGCTCCTCTTGTAAAGAACAAAATACATAGAGATTTTCTTTCTGCACCAGCGAAATCTCGTATACATCATTCAAGTAAAAGAAAAATGCAAAAATACCCTTTTGTAAGGTTCATATGGATTAGCAATTCGTAAGATCCACATGGATTGTCAATCCCTAAGATCGATATAGATTGCTAATTCGTAAGGTCCATAAAGATTGTCAATCCATTCTTTAATGAAATATTCTATAAAAGAAAATCAGGACAACAAAAAATGGTTGAGTTGGAGTTGTTTTATTATTCACATGCAAGTGCATGAACAAATATCATTTTGCTTCAAAATATATCTCCTTATTTTGTACAACTCTTAGAAGTATTTTGTTTAAAAGAATAAGCAAATTTTAATAAGATCATTCATATTTTTTTTATCAAATGTGTTGCTAGAGGAGTGGAGCGGGAGTACCTTTTTTCATGAAGAAAGAGATGAGAAAGAGGAGGATAGTGTGTTTAGCAAGGTACTCTTGGTATAAAAAATAAGAAAGGAAGTGCCTTATATAAGGTGAGTAGAAATAACAATTGTTGTTAAATTTTGGCTTAAGAAGACACAAATTTGAAGAAAGAAAATAGGGAAAAAGTATAATAAATGAATGAAAGTAAATAAAGAAAATAATGTATAAATAAAAAGAAATGACAAGAAAAATTATGTTCAATTTCAGAGTATATAAATAGAAAAAGGGAAGGTGAAGAGGAAACAAAATAAAATTGAGGTTGAACTCAACTAGTCTAAACTATCTTCAATGTATTAGTAACAACAGAAAAACATGAATTCAAAAATTAAAATATAAATGAAGATAAAAAGTTAGAGGATAAATATGGATATTCATAGAAGTCAATCTACCTCTAATTTAATTATGATTCCAGTTTTCTTTTTTTCTTTATAACTTAAGTAGGATAAAAATGTATTTTTTGTTTGAAGGTTCCAAACAATGTGTTTGAAGTCTCCAAATATGTTGCGCGTGGTAGAGATTATGAATCTTATCCTTTTTCCTGTTACACGGATCAAATAAAAAAAAATTGACTGCTGTATCTTTTTGGTTCATTAGGTACTCAATTTCTTTTTATAAGGTAGCTCTCTTTTCCTTCTTTTTCACAATTATTTTAGATTAAAATATGTTTTAAATTTTTAATAAATATTTAAATTTTGTATTTATTTTTTAATATTTTTTTTTGTTGAGTCCCTAATAAAATAAAAATTTTGGTTTTGATTTATGATAACTTTTTTCGTCCTTGATAAATTATGAATTTTTTGTTTAATAACAAATGAATTTTTTTATGAAAACAAACAAAAAGTTCACTAATTTATTAATGGCTAAAAAATGGTGTCAACAATAAAAAATAAAATTGTTATTTTATATGAAAGTCAATGAAAAAAAATTATTATAAAAAATAAACACTAAATTTATTAATTTATCCGATACTTCAATATATTTTAATCTCTATTTTATTATAAATCTTTCATTCATGTTATATTCATTCATTTATGATAAAGGTGCCATGGTTGCTTTATACACTCGAATACTAATTTTTTTATGGATTAATCCTATAAATCACTACACAATAAAAGTGTTGGAGTGTACAAAGTGATGAAGATAGCTTTGTTCAGGAATGAATGGGTATAAACTAAGTGGAAGGTTTATAATAACAGAATTTTGTGAAACATAAATATAGAAGGCGAGCTAGCTACAATATTGGAGGAAGAAATTAAATTTCTCTTAGATTAAACGAAAACAAAAAGAAGAAAGTACTTATATTTCTTGCATTTAGCCTCTGTAATAAGTCAAAAATGGAACTTATAATAATAAATTGTAGATATGTTATTCTCACAATAGCCATTGTAATAATGAAAATGTACTTGAAATTTAATATATGAGATATATTATTAAAATCATTCATGTGCCTTTACGTAACGGCTTAATCTTGTGACATTAATTATTGGTTCATAATAGAGTCCAAAGGTCGTAGATGGATTGTATTATCCACATTTCAAGCCAATCAAAGGGATGCAAAGGCAAGATAGAGATGTAATATAAAACCATTTGTATGTCTTTATCCAAAACAAATAAACTTTTGAGATATTGATTTTTGACATAACCTATTAGTAAAAGATCAAACAAGTTTTGGTAAAATCTAACAAAGATATCAAGATATATTTTTAAATGTAGTAAGTATTGTATGCCATAAGAAATATTTTAGAGTAAATTACCTTCTGCTATCCTAGAGAAGCTTAAATTATATTCACTTTCTCTCTTATTTTAAAATATACATTCTCCTTCCATGAAAGATAAATATGTATTATATTTGAGTCCATATCATGTAAATGAGGTTTTTTCTAAATAATAATAATCTTGCAGTGATCCTCACCAGAATTATACTGTAAATTTTTAAACGATTTCTAAAAAAAATTAAAAAAATGCAATATTGTGACCGCAACACTAATTTCAAATATTGAAAAAAATTATAGTGTGAATTAAAAATTGATTTTAAAGTCGTATGCTAATTTCAGTTTCTATTTCAGTCGCTTACACATTTTGCGACGGATCTTGTGATCGCAAACATTTAACGACCGAATTAACGACGGAATGTTTGGTCGCAAACACCTAACGACGGCATTAGCGACGAAATCAAAAACACCCAAATTGGACGTGTTTAAATTAAAAATAAATTAAGTCAGAAAAAATAAATTAAAAAAATCATTGGTGATTTAATTTAATAATTTAATAAATCATGTGAGTTAAAAACTAATATTTTTGTATTTAATAATTAATTTATTATTAATAATAAATTTAATAATATGGTACGTGTTGAGTCAGATTCAAAAAGTAAAACATGTTACCTTACCACCCTATTGTCTTGATTAATTGATTTAGATGGGTCTAAATACTTAAAAAAATTAAATCCAATATAATTGGTTCAATTTAGATGAACCCTCGTACTTCATAACATTGTTTTTATTATTTAAAATATTTTAACATTGTTTTTATCATTTAAAATATTTTTTTACTGTTCAAAATATTATCTAAAGTGTTTGAAAACAATATAAAATATTTTGTAAAAACTAAAATGAGAATTTTTTTTACAAAAATAAAAAAAAAACTAAATCATATAAACTAAAACTATATTTAAGCATAAATTAAATACAACTAACATTTTGTGTTATAAATGATACTGTTTGTTCAAAAATTGGCATTTAATCATGGTGTTTTTTTTTTTTTTTGAGAGATAATCATGGTGTCTTTCAAAAGTTGACAAGTGTAGATTTGGCTTTTCAATAAATTTTTGTGCATGAAAACGGTTCCATGTGCCTCTGTGCAGATCTAGTTGGAACTTTAAACGCATATGACAAACGGAAAACCAAACTAATAATGTTGAATGAATAAACTGTACCATATTTATTGTAGTGAAAACCGAAAAGAAACTATTTATACTAACATCGTGGAGTAATGGAGTTAAAGATTCACACCGTATAATATAGGATAAAATATATATTTTTCTTCATAAATATAAAAATATTTAAAATTAGTTTTTATAAAAAAAAATTAGTATATTTTTCAATCTCACAAAATAAAATGTGTTATTTTTTTATCTCAATATAAGTTTAAATAAATCTAAATCTATTATAATAAATTTTTACATTAATCATAAAATTGATATAAAATATGATATTTTTATATTGATTATATATATATATATAATCCATATAAAAAAATAATACACGTTAGTTTGGATATCCAAACTTTACTTCAAACAAAAAGTGAAATATTTTAATTTAATAAGAATGAAAAATATATTAAAATTTTTATAGAAATAAAATTCAAACAATTTCATATTTTTTTGATACTTATGAAGATGAAAATATATTTTAACGTATAATATATATTAAAAGGGAAAACCACTTAAAAGAAACATAAAATAGTACAGCTGGAAGAAACTAATCCATTGTGTGTGTTTGAAATGGTGGATGAACTCGAAGTTTATTTTAGTGCAAAAACCTTTCATAAAAGTAGTTAACTAAAACACACTGCTTAGAGGGGACAAAATAAAAAACCTCAACTGTTATAAAAAAAAATCGAAGTTAATCTCACGTATAATTGAAAGAATTATAAGAGTGAATGCTAACTCTCGTATTTTAATTTATAATAAAAGAGTAGATATTTCAAGCATAACCTAATAAAACACTAAAAAACTAAAAACTTTTTATACATTTACCATTGCAAGTACGTACTTTAAGGGGTTTTATAAGTATTATCCTATTTTTAGAGTAGACAAAGAGAGATTAGTCATCATTAAATTTGAGTGAATTAGGATTGTAATATATGCACACTTTAACAAGAAAACATATATTTACTTAATTAGTCTATGTTAAAATTATACATAGGATGTATTTCTTGAGGTATCATGTATTAGAAATCACATTTAGTTATAACTAAGAATGTTATTCCTGAATATATTTAAAAATATATTTTTTTACATTTTAATATTATTGAGAATATCTTTTAAAATTCAAATAATTTAAATAAAAAATAAACAAAAACGAGAGTTATTGAAATTTTAAAAAACAACTTCTCTTATTCCATGAAAATATCACTTTTCCTCCCTCCTCTTGGAAAAAAGTGTAAGAAAATATATTAAAAATTAAAGTTACAACTTTTCTAAAAATCAACCATATATCAACCATATAAAATAGTTCACCAAAGCCACACTCTTAACTGGGCATAGTTAATTATACCTACTAATACAAATACTAGCTAGTTCGTTTTTTTTTTCTTTATCGGCAGCTAGATCAGAATTTGATACGTAAGTTTCCCTCCAAATTATAGTTCCTTTTTCATTCTAGAAAACACGGATATGAAATTTTGAAATTTGAAGTTAATACGCACAAAAGAGTGAAAAAGAAGAAGAAAAAGATGTAAAGAGCTAAGTATTAAACGTAACCAAATTACACAACTAATTGAAGAACTAATGGAATAAGAACCTCTCACCTTTTAGTAGGGACTCGGATTACTATTCGACATAGTTCAATGACAATTCGACATAGTTAACAACTTTATTACTATATTTGTCATAGCATAGCTCCCTAATAATATTTTTACCTAATTCAAATTCTCTTAAGTTGGAGAAATTTGTTTATATTCTTTTTTTCAGTGATAGCTTGTTTATATTCTTAAATCATTATAGTAAGCCATGTCAAACAAAAACAAATTATAGTAAGTCATGTATTCATATGAGACAAAATTTTAATTTGGTGTCAGATTATAAATTAGTTTGATGATTGAGAAAAATAATTTTTTTATTAGACTTTATTTATTATTAGATCGAACTTTAAGTTAGTTAATTTCTATTTTTGTTGATGAATCGAACGGTAAATAGAAGAAAAAAAATTAACTTTAAATTTTTAAGCAATAAATGAAGTAGGCTCATCATTATTTCCTAATGGAATCTGAAGCCTGAACAAGTGCAACCTACTGCGGAAAAATTTTAACACTGTAGAAACTTAATTAGGAGGCGCGGCACAGTTCAACAGATCTAACATGTTTAGACCCCTTGCATATTAAAAGTTGCAGATAAAATATATTAAAATTCATGATAAAAGTACATTAATATATAGCAGTCTTTTCTATATTTTTTTTATAGAAAAAACATCGCTATACTTTTACTGAAACCTGATCAAAGTTCTTATATTTTCATATTCATGACTTTAATCGCTAACTTAAAGAAAATATGTGAATCTGATCCTTATTTTAGGTGCTTTTATATTCACACATATATATATATATATATAATCAATTAGCAATTGAATCCACACATTTTTTAGTGTTTGAAGACCAAATTCATGAATCATATTTCACTAAAAATTTATGAACTAAAAATATATTTATCTCAATTTTTTTATTTATGAGTTTTTAAGAATACTCAATAGCAATTGTTTTTGTTGGGGGATAGAAATATTTTGTCTTGTTCTTTAATGTGTCAGATCTGTTAGCTTCTGTTTCCATATATGTCTTCAAAAAAAGGCACTGTCATTCCTTGTTTATACGAGACAGAGCATTCAATCGTAGCTAACAGACCCCAAAGTACACAACACATGCAATGCAGTTATTATTTTATCTTAGACGAATATTTTCATTTTCATTCTCTCTCCCAATCTCACAAACAAACATCCCCTTTGATTCTCTCTTCTCTCTTCAAACCCTGCGTGTCTCTGTGTCCCTTTGCGTGTCTCTGCGTCTACAAGACAAACACACGGTGAGAGAGAACATAAAAACACATATCACTCTCTTGTTTTCTTTCAAGTCAGAAAAAAAAATATAGGAAGAAAAAGCTATTTTCTCTGTTTCTGCTTTGCATGAAAACAGAGTCCCCTGTTTTTGGTATTTATTGCAATGAAGTATATTAGGAGCAACAGCTTGAAGAGGCTATTCTCGTTCGGGAGACGCGGGTTTGGCGAAGAAAACGACGTGAGGTTGGTGGTTTTTCCTTGTGAAGAGCACCCTCCAAGACCCTCTTGGAAATGCTTCTCTTATGAAGAGTTGTTTGATGCCACCAATGGCTTTAGCTCAGGTACTTACAGTTAGTCATCACTGAAGGTTTTAAATTGCAGTCGCGAAATTGTGAGCACTTAAGACCATTTTACGGTCTCAGAAACTCCAAAAACCTTGACCTAATGAGAACAGTTTTCAGTCTTTCTTTTGGTTTGCTTTGTTTGATATTTTTTATTGACAAATGTTAATTGTTAAGTATAAGTTTTTTGTTACCGGGGAATCAAACCCTCGACCTTCCCTCCCTCTCTTCTTCTTTTACCATCAAATCAATCGTATAACTCCTCTATTATTTGGTTTGATATAGTACCAAGTTTCTTTGTCTATGACTTTTTTTCATGTTTTGTAGAGAATGTGATTGGGAAAGGAGGGTATGCAGAGGTTTATAAGGGAATATTGAATGGTGGTGAGGAAGTTGCGGTGAAGAGGCTCACAAGAACTTCAAGGGATGAGAGAAAGGAGAAGGAGTTTCTGTTAGAGATAGGCACAATTGGTCACGTGCGCCATTCCAACGTGTTGCCTCTTCTGGGGTGTTGCATTGATAATGGACTTTACCTCGTTTTTGAGCTATCCACCGTTGGTTCTGTTGCTTCTCTTATTCATGGTACATAAATAAAACCCAACAAAAAAAGTCTTTTCTAAAATTGTATTTGGGCTGCAAAATTTGTTACTACATGGTAATGGTTTGCAGAAAAGAAAAGAAAAAAAATAAAGGGTCTTAATAATTGGTGTGTGAATGTTCCATGTAGATGAGCACTTGCCTCCTTTGGACTGGAAAACAAGGTATAAGATAGCTCTTGGGACTGCACGTGGCCTTCACTACTTGCACAAAGGCTGCAAGAGGAGGATCATTCATAGGGACATCAAGGCCTCAAACATTTTGTTGACAGCAGATTTTGAACCGAAGGTTCTTTAAATTTGTACTCTACTTTTGTGTATTTGTTGAATCTGATTATCAACAATAGGGATTTTGATGGGTTTTTATTTTATTTTATTTTATTTTATTGTGGCAGATATCTGATTTTGGACTAGCAAGGTGGCTTCCATCTCATTGGACTCACCATTCAATAACTCCAATAGAAGGGACATTTGGGTACCCTTCTTTTCCAGTTTCCTTTAGTGGTTTCTAATTTGCTATGATACCAATGCTAACGTGTTTGATTTCATGTTTCTGATGTGATTTTTAAAAGCTAATAGCTATATCTGCTATGTCCCAAATGTGATTTCCTCATTCTCAAAGAGTTTACAAACACGTTAGTAGTAGTATATTGAAGTATAAAGATCAATTTTAAATGGGAAAGTGTTATTTTTTTTTTTTTTTAAGTAATGATACACAAACATTTATTATTTTAAACACTTCATTATTATTTTTCATTTATCTTTATCTCTCTCTTCCTATCACATCATAAACCCATATTTTACTCTTTTTGGTGTTGCAAAGGGTTTGGGGGTGTCCATTAAACTTTTTTCATATTTTTTGTAGGCATTTGGCACCTGAGTACTACTTGCATGGAGTTGTGGATGAGAAGACTGATGTATTTGCCTTTGGTGTGTTCTTGCTTGAAGTCATCTCTGGGAGGAAACCAGTGGATGGGTCTCACCAAAGCTTGCACAGCTGGGTAGTACTCCCCCACCATTGACGTTGAAACTTTTGTTATTTTAAGTGCTTAATTCTAATTGCCTTGTTTCGTGGGAAATCCTATATTAGTTTTGGTCTAGAATCTAGAATTAGGCTAGACTAATGGTGACTTTAGTGTTACATTGATTAGTTTATTTTATGGTTTTTGGGGAAAATTATAAGTATGTGTTATTTATGACTTCACAGGCTAAACCAATACTAAACAAAGGGGAGATAGAAAAGCTGGTAGATCCAAGGTTTGGAGGGGCTTATGATGTGACACAGTTTAATAGAGTAGCCTTTGCTGCCTCCCTGTGCATTCGGGCATCTGCAACTTGCAGACCTACCATGAGTGAGGTAGCTCAAATACATTTGTTGCTCAACTTTGGTGTTACTTTCCTACCATATGTATATTTATGAGTTTAATTTTGATATATTATTGATATAATATTTTTATAGTGTCAGTTAATTAGAATGATTTTTAAAATAGTTATTACAAAAAGTGAATAATTTTTAATGGATTAAATTGTCTTCTTTATTCCTTGTAAATAAAACAATGTTGGTATTTAGTTCCTAAAAAATAAATTATCTCCTTTTGTATCTTCATTTACGGAAATGTATTAAATGTAATCTTAGTCTTTGACAAAAAAAAATGTCCTATTTCTTTTTAGTTCCTCATTTATGGATATAAAGATTACATATGACTCATTTTCTTAAATGAAAGATCAAAACAATAAAATTTGTTTTATACAGGACTACAAACACATTTTTAATGATTTTTTAATTAACTATACGATAATTTATGTTAAATATATAAAAGACGTTTACATCGTTAGTGTATTATAATTTATTTATTTGGTTAGAATTGGATTATTTTTGTCTTTAAGCATAGGGAATAGCCCAAGAAAATATAGAGATTTAGCCCTGATTCTCAGGTTCAACATTACTAATGTGACAATTGCTAGTGGCTAAGGCAGATTACATTTTAATATTGATTTCTTTTATTAGTCACTCTTATGTACGAGAGAATAATATATGATGTCTGAAAAACTGGTAAGTGGTAATTGTTGTTTATTACTTTTGTGTTCTGTTGAAACTAATCACTTTCTTTGTTTTGTTCATCAGACTAGTATAGTAACGGGTGTAACCACCACGGCATTGCACAAGTAACACTATTTAATGTTTATAAAATTATACTATCACTATATACTATTTCTTCATAAGTAGAATATTCTGCGCCTGCTATACTGGTCCCCCGTCCCTTTCTTAATCCCGTTTGTACAGCAAAATTTATCTATGCTAGACCCCTAAAGAGTAAAGCCTCACTCTGCAAAACTTTAAAGTTTTATTACTTAGAAGTAAAAACAACAGATATAGATGCTATATAGCAGCTTACTATCTTACATATACATTAATTTCGGGGAAACAATTTTGTGACTATAAATGTGAATATTGTTTTTGGACGGAAAGATGGCTCATTGCAAATTCTAAATGAGATTTTTTTGGCAGTAAGGAATCTTTGTAAAAAAATGCTTCTTTGGATGACCATTCTCTAAGTCAGATATGTGTTGTAAGAACTTCGATGCATTCCAATTTTTCAATTGCTATTGGCAGCCTATTGTTATTTCTTCTTTTCTTGATCCATGCAAATTGACTACTCAGTTGATGTTCTGTCCTATCGAACATTAACCATTATGCTAATCAGACAGTAGAGATAATATGACAATCTTATATTTGACCAAGGTATCAATTAAAAAATAAATTATACAATGTGGTTACAGTTATGGAAATTCTAAGAAACCAACATTAAGAGGTCATTACTTATTTATGTGATCTTGACTTGAAAGTTAGAAAAGGCCAAAATGGGGTTTCTTGTTATGTAAAATGTCTTAGGCACCTATTTTTTGACTATCCTTAAGATTGTAGATAATTACAAATAAACGTGGCTAATGCAGTCGCAACTGTGGTTATAATGCGGCCACAATTACAGTTGTGGATTCAAAACCTGTCCTGATTGTGATGTATACCTTTATTCAACATAGAACTCATTATATACCGTGTGCCACATTGTATGTATAGTTTATATGCATACAGTTTCTCCTAGTTAATCTTCATATTTTGATAATCTAATTAATTTTTTTTTTTGTGACAGGTATTGGATGTAATGGAGGAGTGGGAGATGGATAAAGGGAAGTGGGAAATGCCAGAGGAAGAACAGCAAGAGGAGGAATTGTGGGGTTTTGAGGATCTGGAATATGAATATGACAGTTCCTTTTCAATGTCACTACCTGACTCTGTGGGAAGTACTTAGGGTTAAGGAGTTAGGTACAACTTTCAACTACTTGTACATATGCATATTGTTACATAAATATAAAAAAGGTGCAGATAAGCCTCCTGTGGCTGTTCTGTTTAATCAAACTATATAACTTAGTAGTGTTTCCTTTTGTATTTTTGTGGATCTAAAATATTTATTAAAGTTGATGTCAGTTACTTCGGCAAATTGCATGGCATAATTTTGACCTTACACGTTTTTCCTTGTTAGTACTATACTACTTTATATAATGATAATACAATTATACAAAGAAAAGAAAGTTCAGATGCAGACGAACATGACATAGCAAGGTCGTTTTCATGCAGTGACAATTCACTGAAAAATCAACCAAGTAACGTGAAATAAGGCAGAGATAATTGTGTTCGTTGATATATTTTAGTTTGCGTGGACAAGGGCACTGAATACTTGGACGAATTGGTATCGAGTGCCATATAAAATTAAAGTATGATTACAATAATTAAGTAATTAAACCAAAGATAACAATATTGAATACGTATTCAAAAGTTATACTATTATTTATGCTATATATCTTTAAATTCTTTCTTGTAATATCTCTTTGTCAAATCTATTTTATCCCATAATTATACAAACATGATATAAAAATATAATTTCTCTACATACAACATTTATCCTATGGTGAGTTTCATTCAATAAATTAAGATGGAGAAGAAGCCAATTCAATAAATATACAACTCAACATGCAAGTTTTGATATATAGTGTATGTGGAGCAATCCATATGCTGACTGACCCAGCCACCCCTGCAATCCTAACGTATTTATGTTTTACTTTTTTTTAATAAAAAAACAAGTTTATTTTGGGAGTGGTAGGAAGAGGTTGACCTTTTCTACAACAGTAAATAAAAGTCAAACCTATTTTATTTTTATTTTATTTTATTTTATTTCTATATATTGTTTTTAATGTTGTTCGATCTTAACATCATATTTTTTTTATTTAAAAGAATTTAATATATATATATATATATATACACATATATATATATATATAAGGAATTTTACAATATATACATTCAGCTCAATAACTGAGAGCTAGAATCCTTGATATTAAAATTTTGTGATTAATATTTACTACTAAGCTCTTGATAATTTTAAAAAATTGCTGACGGTCTTAAGAGCCATTGCCATAGTAGGAATTCTTGTAATGCTTAAAAAAATAGACAAATAAAAACAAGCAAAGCTGGAAGCTAATAAAAGGTTAGGTAGTTTGGCCTAGTACAGCAACACATTCCAATGAAACCCACAAAAGATAATAAATATTATGCAATAAATTAAACTGGTCCAATGACAGAATGCATACAAGGTATATAAATTATATCACACTCAGGAACAAAGATTCTGTTCTAAATTATATTGCTTCGGTATAATTATCTATGCAACGAATCATTACAAAAAAAATATCAATTAATTAATAGCATCAATATTTTTCAAGAGATTATGAATATAAATTATTTCATATTATTTTTCTTATAAAATATAATTACATTGTCTCCTACTTTAAGTCAGATTAAGATCGAATCCGTTTGTTTCAGTTTTTCATGAAAAAATATTTTATTTTAAAATTATTTTTTAAAAATTATTATATTTATTTAGACTTTTGAAAAAAGTAGAATTAGAAAAATATTCCTTCTTAATGTTTTGAGTAACACCTAAAGAATAATTATAATTATAATTAACTCTTAAATGTAAATTATATTTTACATGTTATATATTTTAAAATATTTCTATAAAAAAACTTAAACAAATGGAACTTAAACAAACTACAACAATACCAAATCGTTTATGGGGGAAAGAAAGAAGAAATGGAACTTACTTTTCTCACAATTCACTACCAATATTTATATTCAAATAATAATAAAAATAAAGGAGTGGCAGTAGATGAACCATAGACATTTTGGACAGCAAAGATAGCTTCAAAGTATATTTGATTAATATATGTTTCATACATAATGTGGTGGTTGAACTTGCCCCAACAGGCCTCTAAGTTGTTTAGGAAGTTTGAGAATCTTAAACAAAATGTAACATAATCCTTAGTTTGGTTTAAAATAATAGTATTGAACTGAAGGTTGTTTAATTAACTTAAAAAAAAAAAAAACCAGACTATAGGAGGTTATAATGATGCAAACGAATGATAAATATTCGTATTGTTTAGGGTGAGCGATTTAGATACTGAATGTTTTATTGTAGTTGATACTGACATAAAAGATACGTTTTCTTTTTAAGAAGGAAAACAAATTGAAAATCATTGTCTGCTAAATCATTTTGTTTTATCATAACAATCTCAAGCTCTTGAAATAAGTGTTTTATAGTAACATGCTTCGAAAGTTGAACACTGCATCTGCCAAAATAGTGGTTACGTGTTTGGTTATAGAATTTCTTAAGTATATACGTTGTATTTGGTCACGGTTCTGAGAATATTCTAAAATGAATTTGTGATTTGAGAAACCAATATACATATAGTAGTAGTTTCTAAAGGGTGATTCTATCATCTAGTGCCAACAAATAGCACAAGGACTTTCTTGTGATGTTTATTATTGCTCCAAGTGACAATTCTAAATGAAGACTTCACAAGAAATCACAACCAATATGTTGTTGGTATAGGTGGATCTGATTTCAACATCTTAAACAAGATTTTAAGTTTGAGTTTTGTGTATGAAAAAAAATAATAATTGAGAGAGTAAAGTCCACTAAGATCTCCAACAACAATTAATAATTATAATAAAATTATGAATATTTCACACATGATCTAAAAATAAAAATTTAAAGACTTCACATTAAAAAAAATACAAATTAATAATCAATATTATAACATTATTGCACAGTTCCAGACCCATATAAGCATGGAGCTTAAGATTCCATAATGCATTAAATAATTTAAAAATTAGAAATTAGCATTATATATTTTATTTAGTTCTTTTTCATCCTAAGACCTTTTTTTTAGAATCCTAAGACATACTTTATTGTAGATAATTTTCATAAGTAGTGTTTTCTGGCAACCCACATGAATCAAGCCCATATGTCCTAACTCTGAATATTGGTCGTTGCTATATACACCCTCTCTTTTCCTTCCCAACTATACCACAAAACATACTCCCCTTGTGTCTTCTCTCAATTTTAATTTTTTTCAGAAAAAGTATACACCCTCTCCTTTCATATTAAGTCTTCCACGCCACCCAACCTCTGACAACCTATTCTAGCCTAAAAAACCCATTGCTGACGAACTCGTTGAGGTAGAGACACCAAAACCCAGACTTTTTGTAAATCGATGACTCAATTTTAGGAAGGATTTTGTTTAAGTGATAGGTTGAGTTGATTGTGTTGTTGCTCAAGCATCCAGGGAGATTTTGTGTTTCAAATAAGTATTAAATTTTCACTGTTTCCTTGAGAGGCGTAGGTTGAGTCTCAACTTGCGGATAAGGATAATTAAGGATCCTTTGGGGAGTTGATGCTTTAGGAGGTTCATGCGTACAATCAGAAATGGTGCCTTCTCAACGTGGAAAATAGCCTACGAGACTAATATCAAATGGTAATTAATAAAAGCTTTAAGGGTATCGCTATTGGTACTACCACTTTTGCTAATAGTACCCCCATGTGGGTGTATCTAATCCTTGTTCCAAATCTGTTCCCTGAAAAATTGTACAATGTCGTGCAATTGAGATGAAAAAAAAAAAAACAATAGAAGCACTTTTTCATTGTACAATTGCACAACAGATTTGTATTTCTGTTGTGTATTTTTTTTACCTCCCAATTACGCATCGGAAACATGATTCTGTTGTACACTTTTTTCCCACCTCCAAATAACATAATAGAATCATGATTAGTTATTTGATTTCACCCCCAAATAACACAACATAAGTATGTTTCTGTTGTGATTCTCAACCCATTATACAATGAAATCGTATTTTTTTGTTATAAAAAAATGAAAACAAAAATGCAAGGGCACTTATCTTTTGGGGCAAAGATGAAGAGAGCAAGAGGGAGAGTTGAAGGGAGAGTTGGAAAGGAAGGGGAAGATGGAACTTTGAAAGGGAAAGGGAGAGACACATGTGAGAGGGAAAGGGGAATAGGTGGTGAGAAAAATGGGGAAAGAGGAAAAGAGAAGGGTGGGGGTGGAAAAAATGTAGAGGGTTATTTTTATCTATTATTACTATTTTTCATAAATTGGTAGTGAAAATAATAAAAGTGGTAACGGAATATGAATTCCCACACTTAATATTATAATAGCCAATACAAAGACAACCTATACATCATTCAAAGTCAAAATGTTGAAAAGTAGAAATGGATAATGTGTATATGACAATATCAAACTCTTTTTTTCATAAAAAAGATCAACCTAAACTTAATCTTTTTTATCATTAACCTAAACTTAATCTGTGTATCACTTACGTCTTCAGCTGAAAGATTGAAATTACGAATTTCATATTCGTAAGAGTAATCGCAAGGAGACTGCAAGCTAGCCTCCTAGTGTGATCCAAAGCAAGACTGTGTGGGTGAGAAAGGGTATGCCCCACATCAATTTAGAACAGTTCCACGAATTAATTAATTCCCTCAAGCTACATAAGCAACAACGTAGGTGTCTTTACATTGTATAAAAATAATGTTATCAACTAGAAGACGAAAATTTTATTTTTTGGCCCGTAAAAGAGGTAGAAATTATTAAGTACAAATTCAGCCAAAAATTCTTCATAAAAAAAATGTCAGCGACAAATTTTATCCCCACGAAGACCATTACTCTCTTATCTTAAAAAAGATACATAAATAAATGAGTAAAGACAGTTGGGGAAATGATCTAAAAGTCTTATTAAAATAATAGCAGAAATTTAAATAATGCTTAAGACGAAATGACGGTGTGTCCATTTAAATATAGAATTGAATGTATTTATAATGTATTTTTTTTTTATATCATCTAATAAAAAATTGTTACGTATAATAATATTATTAGTTTTTATATTAATTTTTTAAAATTTGTATATAAGATGATTACTAATTCATTGATAGTGTAAGAATTTTTACAATGACAATGTATGAATTTTTTTTAATACATTTATATCTTCTCTCTTTATAACATATATATATATATATATATATATATCTAATTTGCGGGTGATTACATATTATTTTTTAAAATATACTAGTTTTTTTTTCAATTTTTAATAAAATGACTTAAAATTATATACTTCTTAATTTTATTTAAAGACTTACGGTCATATGGTTCGTAAATTTAAAGGTAGTTCTATTGTCCTATTTAACAATTGTATTATTAAGCAAGTTTTTTTTTTTAAAAAAATTAAAGTCAGGCTAAATTTTAAAACTGACACCACAAACATTTAAAAAGTCTATATTTAATCAAAAGGAGACGTTTCCTTTGATAAATAAATTAAAATTATTTAAAGTAAGGCCTAAATTAGCTTGAATAATTTAATTTCAGTCATATGGATGATTATTTAGAAAAAAAAAACCTACATTACAATGACAAATGAGAGTATTTGAGAGCGAGAATATAAATATTCTATCAATGTGGATGAAAAATGGTTATGTTGAAGTGCCAAAACCTGTGATTCCGTTTCCCCACTTGATTGATTTCACTTCCACCACTCGTCCGGTCCAAGCAGCATCACAAACCAATACTGATACAAGTATTGGTTCTTACTCTTCAGCAATGGCAACCAAATCTGTCAATGTACTTGGCACTCCTACTACAACCAAGTATGAGATTAATTAATAAGCCTCTGGGTAGAATTTATTCAATGATTCATAAAAGATCCACCAATACAAATTGTTGAAAAAGTGGTAACGTTGTTTTTCTTTTCTTTTTCATTTGGCTTCTTACATAATGACTGTAAATACTTGTAATATATAATTCTACACATCAAATAAAATTTAGGCTTGTAATAATTATATACTTACTATTTAGGCTAAAATTGACATGCATTTGGATAATAATATACATCTGGCATATGATAGAATGTTGTGTTATTTTTTAACATTCATATCTTGCAATATGTAGCACTACTGCTTTACAAGATTTTTGGGAGGCTGGAGTTACCATCTTCCTGTTTTCAATTGCTCAATGGCTTGAGACAAGAACAACTGACAAGGTTGGTAACATCACAAGGTTTACAACAGACAATGCAAACCTGCAAAAACGGAACCATTGCTCCAGGCTGAGCACTAGTGGCTAGAGAATATTAAGTGCAAGTGTCCCAGAAAGAAGAGAAAAAGTGTGTAATAGAAGGCACATTATAAGTGGGTATGTGAATGAGGAAAGATGAAACAGAAGGCAAGAATCTTTCAACTAAGTTTAGGGGAGAGATACTGTTAGTGTGTGAGAACTATGCATCTAATCAAAGCAGTTATTGTGTTATATTGGGCTAAAATATGATTGTGAATTCTAATAAATATCCAATTTTTTTGTTTGCTTCTTAATAAAAAAAATTGGTTTTTTGGGTCCTTGGGATCCTTGATAAATAACCAATTATGTGTTTTGTTCCTTATAATTTATTTCATTTGTTATTTGTTCCTTTGAAAAAGATTAATAACATATGAAAAAAATTTCAAGAGGAAACATAAAATTCACTAATTTATCATAAATTAAAAAAGTGTGAAGGACCAAAAACAAAATTATTGTTTTATTAGGAATTCAATACAGAGAAAAAATTTATTAGAAAACAAACACAAAATTCAGGTATTTATTAAAGATCGAAAGTATATGTTAGTCTTATCTATATGATAATATCTTCTACTTTACTACATTAGTCTTTGTCCAAGTTTAACATAACTCCATCTAAGTCTTTGTTTATACTCTTATTATATTTAGAATCAGTTATGATATTTTCATCCTCATATACATAGGTCATTGCTTACAGCTAGCTAGTAAAATGCAATCATTATTCAAAGAACAGATATTTTATGTTAACATTTGACATTTTAAGTACATTTGGCGATGGTTACAATGTCCTCATTAACAAGCATGGCTCCTTAAAAGGTCGTTAATGTTGAGACTAAGGGATGTAGAAGGGTGGCACAATCATGGATGGACTAAAAAGGATCAAGATGTGAAATCAGTGTTCTAATATCGAAATCCAATGTTCCAAAAGATGTTCAAATTAAATGAAGAAATCACTTAAAGGTATCTTCCAAAATTAATTAAGATTTAGTGGGGAAACAAGAATATTAATATATTATATTTTTCTTTTTTAATTAAGACATCATATATATCTTTATCATATTTATAGCATTAATTTAATAATATTAGGAATATATAATTTTCCTTCCTCTTATTTAAATTCTAGGAAATTTTATTTTTTTTCTTATATATAGAAAATATATGTACTCAAAGACAAAGATTATAATTGAATGAAAATTTGAGTTTTTTTTTCAATTCTTAACTCTCTGCATTATGAGTCTCATCATGTACGATGCATCATATTAACATCATCAGTGACTAAGATAAGTGAGGGTTTCAACTACTCGTTGATTCGTAAGAATTGAGATATGGGTTCAACAACTCGTTGATTCAAGCGAATGTCGAGGGTTAAGAATTGAGAAAAATCTCAAATTTTCATTCAATAATAATCTTCCTCCTTGAGTACATATGCTTTCTCTACATATAAGAAAAAATAAAGCTTCCTAGAACTTAAATAAAAGGAAACAAGAAAAATGTATATGTTCCTAGTATCACTAATTAATATATTCCTAAATTAATGCTATATATATGATATCTTTATTACAAAAATATAATATATTAATATTCCTAATTTCCCTACTTAATCTTAATTAATTTTGGAAGGCACCTTTAAGTGATTTCTTCATTTTGAACTTTACATGGATCTCTTGAAAAGTTGAATTTCGATACTAGAGCACTCACATCCTCTTTCACACCTTGATCCCATTTTAGCCCATGGTTACGTCACACTTCGACATCACTGGGGGAACAAGTTTATGTCGATGATGTTAAGATCAACACCATTCTTGCAAGCAAGGCTGGTGACACCATTCCTCTTGATGAAATTATGGTGGAAGGAAAGTGTGAAGTGGATGAAAAGAATTTAACAGGAGAATCATATTATCTGTTGTCAAAGAGTTAGGTTTAGTAGTATGAGCTACAATTATTAATGTGAATGGTAAGTATCTAGCTATTCTTTATCTCTCAACTTTTTCTACCAAACAATGCTAACTAAAATAATTCTTGTTTGTGGATCACCACCAACCCAATTATAATTGGGTCAACTCAATTAAACTCAACACAACCCATTAAAATGTATTTGGGTTGGATTGGGTTAATCGAATTTGTAGGCTGGGGCCAACTTGCTTACATCCGTAAAGCCACGTGACATAGCCCTTTGAAGGAAAAAAAATATTTTTTCAACTGTTAAGGCATGTTTGGGATAGCTTAAATATACTGATTTCAGCTGTTTTTGTCGTTAATTAATACAATACAACATTTATCCAAATAAGAGTTCATTGTTATATATGTGATCTTTAACAACATTTTTTTGCTTAACACTTAGTAAAAATGTTACTAAAAACTTTTGACAACATTTCAAAAATGTCACCAAATATGCATAAATGGTTCTAATATGTTTATGACTTTTTATCAAATGTTGTGTATAGTCCATGTCATTAAAGTTTTAGCAAGATCGGAGACACGCACGACCATGGCGGGAGAGATCTTGTGGCCATGGCGACGAGACTGGAGGCATGCACGACCATGCTGCTGAGATCAGAGCCACACATAGGGAGGATGGGAGGAGAAAAGTTGAGGCGACAGGGGAAGACTGGGGTAGAGGAAGGGGGAAAGGGAAGAAAAAGGGAGAAAGAAAGAAGAAGGCTTGGGAGGAGGGGAGGGAGGGAGGTTTTTGTGAAACTTAGGAGGGGGAAGAGAAAGAAGAGAAAGAAAGAAGTGATGTTCTCATGGAATCTAGGAGGGAAGAAAGAAAGAAAAAGAAAAGAAGAGTTTTCTAAGGGTTGGATTATGGGGAACAACATTAATTTTTTGTTACTCATCAATTTGTTGACATTGTTTGTCAACTCTTATAGCTAATTGACTATTTGCTATACCATTCAACAATATTTTTTTTTACAATTTCTTACATTTGTAACATGTTACATTTATTCAATTTTTGATTTAAATATGTTTTTGATCCTGATATATACCCAACTTTTACGTTTGATCCCTGATAAATTTTTCCTTCACATGTACTCCTTGATATTTGAAAAGATTTATTTTAGATCCCTGCTATCAGTTAAGTGATGATGTATCCGTTATATATTAAATAACACGATTTGTGACCGCTTAAAAACCTTTAGTATTTGTTTCAAAATCAAATTTAAATTTTCTGACGATTAAAAACCGTCAGAATCAATTAAAGTAAAAAATTAAATTTGAATTATTTTTTTTTTGGAAAAAAAGGTAAAACGTGCATTTCACTTGTTTTTTTTTTTTTTATAAAAAATTAAATTTTGTTTTACTTTCTGTAAAAACAAAATATTATATCCCACCCTAGTTTTGACCATACAAACCCCCCGCCCCCCACCCCTTCAACACCTTCAACCTCCTCGTTGGTCCCACCTACCATTATTGCCCCCAACACAACTGCAGCTTCCACAAATGTCGCCACAAGCCCTTCTATACCTGACACCGCCACCCCTTAAGGTCGATTGCGACTTTGACCTCATCGCGGAGTCCCTCAACCTCGGTAACCTCCTCAGCCTCATTGTCCTCTCCTAGTTTGGCTGCTGCAACCATCGCATTGTCGTGCTCATCTAAGGCACCACCGTGCGCATTGGTGACCCCTCTGAGAAATCCTCAAAAGACCCAAACTTGACGGCGAAACCTTGGAGAGGAACCAATTAGGTATCTCGAACAACATTCATCAGATTCTGGGTCACGCTCAAAATTCAAACTTGGTCGGTCCTAATTCTAATTCCTTTGTTGTGAGTCTAAACAACTATGATTGGTGGAAGGGGTTGGGTGGGGTATTGGTGTTTGGCTCAGATTTGGACATGTGGTTGTTGTTTTGGTGGGTTAAGGTGGTGGTGATGGAGTTGGCGTGATAGGTGAAGGGTGGGGTTGCGACGACATGATTAGCGCATAGTGGATCTTGATTGGAGGTCTTGCGCAAGGGGAAGATGAGGAAGTCGACTTGTTTTTTTTTTTTATTATTCTGTACTTTTTTTAATTTTTTTGGACATTTTTTAATATATTTTTTAAAGTCAAACATTACCCACAACAAATGGCGTTATCAAATATTTAACGGACATATAATCACTTAACCGATGGTAGGTATCTAAAACAAAACTTTCAAATATCATAGAGCAAATGCAAAGGAAAAATTTATCAAGGATCAAACGCAAAAGTCAAATATATATCAGGGATCAAAAACATATTTAAACCTTTATTTTTTATAAATTTTTTTTTGGATTAAACTTCTATAAAATTTAAACATAAAAAACACTATTAATAGCCTCATTGGTGGCCACATTTTGCACACCAACTCTCATTTTCAACCTTATTTTCTCAATCTTTATTTTGCAATCTGAATCTCTTGCTTTAGTGTCATTCTTAATAGTTTCAAATCAATTTCATTGGAATTTTTATTACTTTGCAAATAACCAAATGACTCCTTTGAACGAAAATTCTCAAAATCGTCTTTCAAAATAATCAATCCCCTTCTACCGAAAATTCTCAAAGTTCTCAAACTTTTTCCGTGAATGCCACGAAACAATTCCACCATCTTTCGTATGTCTCTCAAAGTGATCCACAAACTCCTTCCAATGAGGAATTTGAAATGCAATTTACAAAAATTTCTACCCAAGTTGGACTAGAAAATATCACACTAGAGGAAGGAGGAGAGAATTATACAAAAAAGAAATCATGAATTTACTTTTCAGTTGAAGATGATACACATCTCATTGGTTCATGGCTTAATGTCTCAATGGAGACGGAGACTGTAACAATCTTGTATGAAATTTTGATGAAGAACAGATCTACCATGTCTATATAATAATGCAAGAACCATGAAATCACTTGTAGTTATATTTTAAAAAAGTTTAGTAATTAATTATTATGGTGTAAGTTAGTTTTACATAATCACTATGTTTTAGGTTTATTTTAATAAGTCATGGTGTGTTGTAGTTTTTTTTTTTTTTTAAAATTAATCCTATGTTGTAACGGTCTTAGTTTTAATTAGTGTTCTTATTGTAACTTTTTAATAGTTGAGTGATGAACTTTGTTTTAATTACTGTTCATGTTGAAACTTTTATGTTAATTATTATTTTTTAATTATCTAACTAGTCGTTTGAAGAGTTGGTTTTGGTACTAGCTGTTATGAAAATAATCGTTCCAAAATCAGTCATTGTGAAATTAGGCGTTATGTACTTTTCATCAATTTAATAACTTTTAGTCATAATTAAAAATTTAAATTAACTTTTTTTTATTTGTTAATATTAGTTATTAAATTTATTATTAGTTGTTTAATAATTACAATTTATATAATTAATTACTAATTTTTTAAAAAATAATTTTAAATAAAATATTAAAAAGTGAAATTTATCATGATACCTATTAAAAATAATCTAAGATTTCAAAATAAAATACACCACTAAAAAAAAAATTGAAAATAATCTTCAAGAATGATATAATATTATGAGACCTATAAAAAAAGTAAATTAAAATTCCAAAATAAAATCTACGGGTCAATATACTCTAAGTCAATGGATATTTCAAAGTAATCTGGGACAAGTGTGATTCCCAAGTGTTGCAAGAACTCGTGCTGTAATGATAGTGTTAACAAAATTAGTAATCTTAGCCTTAGCCATTATAGAGTGATATATTCTCGTTTTTGCATGGGGAGTGAAAAAAGACTGCTTTGTTCATAGATTTATTTTAAATTAAAAAGGCATGATTATTACTGATCTAATTTGAAAACTTAAATAAGTCCCAAGAATGTGGTTTGAGAATAAATCAAACTATAATCACTTTTTGTTAGTAATTTAGTAGTGAATATGAGAGTGAAAAAAAAAAAAAAAACAAGACATAGCCAGATACACAAAGTTCAATTGATGAAGTGTCACTTCTATTTATCACTGTAGTTGAAACTTCTTCTGATAGATTTCTCGTAGCTTAAGTATCTTTTTGGTGAAATTTCTATGAAATTGAGCAATTCCGCATGTTTGGGTCACTATCCTCATGCAACAAACTAACAGGTGCGGTAAGAGTACGGAAAGATTTAATTTGTCCTCGCTATGAAACATGGAAAATAAAAAAGAATACATTTTGCTACTCCCACAATTTCAACTATCTTTTACAAATATTTTTCCCAAAAAAAAAAAATTTAAATTTAAGGAACTAAATACATATTTAATTTTATATATAATGTTGTAATTGAAGTATAACAATTTTGTTTGGTTTCGCATAGGTCTAGTCTCATCTTTCTGAGACACTTTTATTCAAGACACAGTCAGATATTAAACATGAACACCTCATTTAATGAGAATTCGAACTTTAATTCATCACATAATGCAAACTAACACTTTCTACTAGATCCAACTTCCATTGGTGATGTGTAACAATTTCAACAACAGTTATACACTACAAAAGAATTTTTTTTATCCAACAACATGCTATAAATTATTACTGATATTTGAAAACCTAAATCCAAGAATGGTGTTGTAGAATAAATTCAAACTGTAAATTTTTTTTTAGTAATGAATACGAGAGTAAAAAAAAGAAAGACATAACCCAATACACAAAATTCAATCAATAGAGTGCCACTTTAATTTATCACTGTAGTTGAAACTATCTTCTGATTGATTTCTCCTAGTCTTCGTATCATTTTGGTGAAATTTCTATGAAGTTGAACAAAAACGCGTGTTAAGGTGAAATTTCTATGGGCAGTATTAGATGACAGAGAGGTCTAATAGTGTATCCACACACTATGAAACGACAAAATTAAAAGGGAAGACTTCACTACTTCCACAACTTTAACAATCATTTAATATAGTGAGCACATAATTTTCAAACTTTTTGTATGGGAAATTAATTTCTGAAATAACTATGAAATTCACCATAAAACAAAAACGCGTTCTGAGGCACATTTCTAGTGAGTAACACAATAAATAAACTGCAAATTACATAATTGCAGTTTGTTCCTAACTATCAATTGCAGTGTTTTTGAATTCCAATATATAGTCCAATGTCCACCACCACCTACAGCGGGATAGTTGACGATTCCGGGTCTGGCAATTCCAACAATTCTGGGTCTGAAGGAATAATAATTGCTGTTGTCATAGGTAGAATTTAAACTTTTATGTTCTTTGTTTTTATTTGTCTGTTCTGTGTTGGTTTGTTTGTAAGATTTTGTTCTGACTGAATGTTCTAATGATCTTAATGCAGTTGTGATTCTCGTGAAGATAGGTCTTTTCATTTGGTTAGTGCCCAAATGCATGAAAAGATTTCAGGTTATTCGTTATTCAAAATCGTCGCTTAAACAAGCAACAGACAAACAATTTATGACACTCACTATGGATAAATTTCTGAATGACATGGAAAGGGAGAAGCCAATAAGGTTCACCGATCAGCAGCTAAGGATTGCTACTGATAACTACTCTTTTCTCTTGGGGTCTGTTAGATATTTGGGTATGATAATCCTGGATAACTTCAAAGAATCGTGTTCGTACACTTTCCGAACAAAGTATTTCGACCCTATTCTTGCCTGGGTTCACGAAATCCTTGTTGGGATAATTCTTTGAAGAACAATCTGCTTCTGGCAATAGAGAATAGATCAGGAATGTAGAGAGAAAGTATGATTTTCGTATATCTGAAATCTGAGGCCAAATGACTCCTTATATAGGAGTTTTCCCAAACAATGCAACTCTTGGCTGCTCGCAACCTTTCCATCAAAGGTAGTTATATGTGTATGGTTATGATGGGAAGTTAACAGCGGTTGAGATAAGAGTAGTTAACTATAGTAAATCACA
>PYAF01000449.1:1934033-1976065 GCA_007407185.1 Glycine tomentella | reverse complement strand
GAAATCTGAGGCCAAATGACTCCTTATATAGGAGTTTTCCCAAACAATGCAACTCTTGGCTGCTCGCAACCTTTCCATCAAAGGTAGTTATATGTGTATGGTTATGATGGGAAGTTAACAGCGGTTGAGATAAGAGTAGTTAACTATAGTAAATCACATTACTACTAAAATCCATTGATGACACTAAAATCACCAACAGGGTCAGGAGGTTTTGGAGCTGTTTACAAAGGAAGTTTCAGCAACGGAACCATCGTGGCCGTGAAAGTTCTACGTGGGAGTTCTGACAAGAGAATTGATGAGCAATTTATGGCAGAAGTGGGTACCATTGGAAAAGTCCATCATTTCAATCTAGTTCGTCTATATGGGTTTTGCTTCGAAAGACACTTGAGAGCACTGGTTTACAAGTACATGGTGAATGGCGCACTTGAGAAGTACCTGTTTCACGAAAACACAACTTTATCGTTCGAAAAGCTGCATGAGATCGCAGTTGGCACAGCGAGAGGCATTGCTTACTTGCATGAAGAGTGCCAACAGAGAATAATCCACTACGACATTAAACCGGGAAATATTCTCTTGGACTGGAACTTCTGTCCTAAAGTTGCTGATTTTGGTTTGGCCAAGCTTTGCAACAGGGACAATACTCATATAAGCATGACTGGGGGCAGGGGCACTCCTGGTTATGCCGCACCTGAACTTTGGTTGCCATTTCCTGTAACTCACAAGTGTGATGTTTACAGCTTCGGCATGCTGCTATTTGAAATCATTGGCAGGAGAAGAAACCATAACATTAACCTTCCAGAAAGTCAGGTGTGGTTTCCAATGTGGGTTTGGGAAAGATTTGATGCCGAAAAAGTGGAGGATTTGATAAGTGCCTGTGGAATAGAAGATCAAAATAGGGAGATTGCAGAAAGAATTGTTAAGGTAGCTCTGTCTTGTGTTCAGTATAGGCCAGAAGCAAGACCTATAATGAGTGTTGTGGTGAAAATGTTGGAAGGTTCTGTTGAAGTTCCAAAACCTCTGAACCCATTTCAACACCTGATTGATTGGACTCCTCCTCCCACTGATTCGGTCCAAGCATCGCAGACCAATACTGATACAACTCATACAAGTATTTCTTCCGACTCTTCGGTGTTGATAACCAAATCTGTCCACGTAGTTGCCACGCCTGTTATGAGCAAGTACGAGATTGAATTAGCCTCTGCCTAAACTTTATTCAATGATTGAAAAAAAGATGAATCAGTACAAATTGTAGAAAATGTGGCAACCTTGTTGTAATTTTTTATTTTTCATTTGATTTCTCATGGGGTCATCTATGACATATCTACCAAGTGAATTGCATCTTTATATTTCAAACAAGTTACTGAAAATTTATTTCCCTTTAGTTTTTGGATTAGTGCTAATATACATGGTTGAGCCCAGAGAGAAAAGAATGATGGAAATCAGTCAATTGAGTTTGATTGAAATCAGAAGCATGGTTACATCAAGCGATCTACTCAGCTTATATATCATGTTAAAAGAAATTAACAAATACAATACATCAAAGCAAAGCAATGCTATGCCAATTTGAGATTACAACCCAACCACCAAGCAAAAGCTACACTATATGCTTAACTACTTGGCAGAAGCAAGAAAAACATTGATCAATGCATTAACCACCATGTCAGTCAGAAGCAACAAATGCTTAAATATCAAGAGAAAAAGCTACACATGAGGCTTAACCTCTCAAAACAGAAGCAAAACAAGTCAACTTCAATTCTTAACCACCAAAACCAGAAGCTCGCATCATCAATGCTTAACCACTAAAGGCAGAAGCAAATATCGGATCATCATCAATAACAAAAAAGAGACCGAAACCATTGTAGCAGGAGGCAAACAAAAGAAAGAACAGGCCAACAAAAGTCATTCTAATGATAATTGCTTCCAAAACATGGAATGTAATATCCATGTCTGCTAGATTCTGTACCAACACAAAATCCTCCATTCACAGAAGCACCATCACCACCACACAACTACCCACTATTGACAGAATCCACGTGCCAACAATAACAATGAGGAACTTCATCACATATATTCAAGAACCAATCCATTCAAGCAGAGCACTTCATGAGTCTGATTCTCATGCCAATCACTACCACTCGAAATGGTTCGAACAGAACTCGACAATGTCGTATCCCAGTAACAGAAAAACCAGCAGCAACAAGCAAAACCCTCTCCTCCAGCAAGAAGCCAACAAAGGGTACCCAACCCAAAACACAATACTAAAATCTTCATATGTGGAATCACTGATACAGAGATTGAAGCTTTTCGCTGCCGGCTCGTGCTGAGAGCTTCAAGCTTAAACTCAACACCGCAATGACATCTTTAAGGTCTCTAATCTCCAAATACTCATGAACACCAGAGATAACGAGACGATTCGCCACCAAAAGTAGAGCATTTGGAAGCTCCTGTGATACGAGGGGAAGGAATTTCTTGGAGATGACGCAACTACCGAGGACAACCACTTGGGAATCCATCGCCACAACACATACATTTGCAACTCAAACCAGCACCCAAATGAGATCCAAACTAACCGGCATATGATCAGGCTCATGCTCAAGCAACAACAAGGAGGGAACACAAAGCTGAGAAAGAAAAAGGAATCGATTGTCAGAAAACTGCTTGAGAGAGCTTTTACATGAAAAGGTGATGTAATTAAGGTGCACATTTATATACAT
Source organism: Glycine tomentella (assembly GCA_007407185.1). NCBI lineage: Eukaryota > Viridiplantae > Streptophyta > Magnoliopsida > Fabales > Fabaceae > Glycine > Glycine tomentella. The sequence continues at coordinate 1,973,351 of PYAF01000449.1, read as the reverse complement.
GAGAGGTAATTAAGGTTATGTAAACTTTTGTAACAAAAGAAAGGCTTATTTAAGGTGAAGTAATTATGCTGACATAGTGGCATGCAAAAATTAGAGAAATAATTTACAAAGTATTGGTAGCAGGATTTGAACTAGGCATGATATCAGGTGATTTTGTCTCTTCGTTCCCATCTTTGCAAAAGGAAGGGCAGTTTGTCTCAACTTACATTTCATCCTTCCAAAATCTAGAATCACTATTTTTTATGCTTTTATAGATGATAAAACATTGCATTCTTCTAACCCTTTATTCTTTTTTAATTTCTTTTTGTTAGTAAGATTTATGTTTATATATATCAATATCTTATTATGGTCTATGTTGGCTTGTAATTTTCAAGTGTCACTGACCATATTTTCTAATTAAGTGTCCCATGTAGCATGCAATGATTGAAAGATGGATTATATGTATATAGTCTTATTATCCAATAAATGTTTAATTTATATATATATATATATATATATAACATATTTTATCATCTGATCTGCAACGATCATTATCAACTAAATACATGTATCCCAAAAAGTTTTTCCCTTTTGGAGGAAAAAACTTAGACTAACAATTGTACCTACAATAACAATTAATATAGTTGGTCTCTGGTATGCTAAAACAATATCCAGTTGCTCCTTTGCCTGGGAACTTGATTGCACAATCAGAAAAGCATCGAGTCTCATTGCAATCTCCTAAACCATTCAAACCTATTTGACATATTTCGCAATCATGGTAACACAAACAATGTTTCTTGGCCGAGCCATTGCTCTCACAAATCCCTTGTCCACCTCGATGAATTTTAGAGCACTTTGCCTTACAAGCATGTTCGACATGACAAACCCCCAAATCTTCGTTACACCTATCACCAACCACCATAGCCATCAGGACTCCTGTGACAATAATCATGATGCAACATATAAGAAATTACAATTAAAACTAGACACCAGTTGTAGTATCATATAAATAAGTCTAAAAAATATATGTGTGATTTTTAATAAATATTTAAATTTTTTATTTTTTTAATAATTTTTTTCATTTTGACTTTATGATAAAACAAAATTTTTGTTTTTTATAATTAATATTTTTTTTAGTTCATGATAAATTAGTAAATTTTTTGTTTGTTTCCAGATAATTTTTTTATTTGTTATTAATTTTTTTAAACATAAAATTCGTCAATTTATCAAAAATTTTAAAAATTTTAACAATCAAAAACAAAAATTTTATTTTATAAAGAAACCAAAATAAAAAAAATAATATTAAAAAAATATAAAATTTAAATATTTATTAAAAATCACAAGCAATATTTTAGCTTATAAATAAGTACGGAGTCTGTTGTGGGTACGTTTAAATCTTTTGCACCGTGCGGAGGTGTGAAAGTTTTATGACCGTCGGATTTGCATTTTGCACCGAAAGAATACCATCCATGCATTTTTGTAATAGTAAATCCCACTGTCGATAAAACTTTGCACGATGAAAAAAAAGTTTAACTTATGCATGGTAGAATCCGTAATCAATAAGTACTGACTAGTTCTGCATATGCACAATGTTATTATAACTTATAAGCACTATTGTAGATTGGTACTAGTGTGTTACCAAATTACCTAATGTGAATAAGAGGAAGAGAATGGTATATAATGAGCAACCCCCCTTGGCCATGGTTGCTGCTATTGCTTTGGTTATATGTGATATTTTTGTAGGAGGTTGGCAAATGATGGAGAAGATTTTCAGTTGAGGCTACATAATGGTGATGGTTTGTTACAGTATTTTATATCGTGAAATTAAAGTATATATGTATAGGGAAAGTTATAAATTGAAGACTGGTTTGATTCTATTTGTTACAATTTTGTTTATGTTCATTAAAAACCTGTTTGGAACCGTAATTTGTGTTTAAAATGGGAAGTTATAAATTAATGAACTGAGTTAATTTAATTGTTACAAATTAAGAGTCAGTTTCGAACCGCCTTCATTAGCCTTTAAACGCATTGCTTCTTTGTCTCTTCTTCTAAGTTCTTTAAATTCTAAAGTTATTTCACTATGCATTTATGGTTATAATTTATTCTCAATTATAGTTTTACTTTAGAGTTTAATGGTTACACTATTATTTAATCATAAATCTTATTAGTATGACTATTAATTATTATAAAAGTCAGTAAATTTACTAAATATGATATATTGTAATTAAATGATATAATATAAAATTAATAGTTTTTTCTCTTTTACTTTATATATATATATATATATATATATGAATGAGATCAAATGATCTGTTTGTAGGTTAGTAGTGATAGTCTGATAGAGAAGCTTCTTCAATGAGCTCCTTCTTTCATTGATAATTATGAAATATGATAATTGTTAAAAAAAATTATAGAATATTAGAAGACAAGTTTTGTATTATAAGTGACTCTATTTAAGGTCAAAGCAATTCATTAAGAGGTTCGTATATCTATTTTATTTTAATAAAAAGTTAGTGGAATAAAAATGTTATACTTAAAAATAATCTCAATATATATTTAAGAAATTTTTGCATATTAATTTTTTTTAAGGAAAAGAAAATGTAATTTAAATTTATTTTCATTACCAAGCTATCAATATCTGTAATAATATATATAATTAAAAATTTCTGATGGATTTTGTTTGTTTGCAGGTAAAATCGGTCACAAACTCAAAAAAACTTCACTAAGTCAAAAAAATTACATACAGGCGTCACTTTGCACCTGTACCGCCTTTCTAGAGCGCGACTTTGTCTCTACTAATCAACCATTTGCTTATTTATACATTTTATGTGATTACTCGCGGTATTTAAAATAAAAAATGAAAGTAGACAAATCAAAAAGGAAAGGAGATGTTTGAATAAAAATAATTCCCCTTCAAGTTCACCTCCTATAGGAGTATGGGCCGTGAAAATTTTAGAAATCAAACAGAAATATTCAATAACAAAGCAAGTTGATCGGTTAATTCAATAATAAATAAGAAATGGGAGTTAGTATTCCATTTTTTGATACCATTCGACCAATCCAATTTAATTGTTTACTTATTTATTCAATTTCAATAATTGAATTCTTAAGTTTATTCCAGTCATTTTTTAAAATTTCAATTGGATAAAATCTTTCGAAAGTTTTTTATTTTTTTCTATCATTATAGACAATATCATCTATATTCTCTATGGAAATCGAACTTGAACCTTATTTACGATTCTTTTTATAGAAATAATTGAAAAATACATTAAATTATGTCTTCGCATATCGAATATTTTCTTTTCATATCAATACGTACGATATTTTTCTAGCAATTAATGTATGTGAGACAGAAACTTTCACTTACAGTTTTTTCTTTTTAGTATTGTATTTAATTTTTTTAATAATTAATAAAAAGAAAAAATTGTAAATAAAATAGAAATTTATAAAATCTAGGATCCTAGAGTAGTTCCCTAGACAAAATAAAAGTAAGTTGACAAACAAGATTCAAGAATAAGATTCTCTGATGAAAGGAGAGAAATATGTCTGAGGATCCGTTGGGTAGAAGGAGTGAAAGAGGGAATCATTTGTTTCTTGAACAGTTCTTTTAAAAAAAATCTATCCGATTTTTGAGTCATAGGAGATTTTATGATTTATGACTTAGAAGATTTTTAAGAATAGAAAGGAATAACTACATTGAGTTCATCGATTTGCCCTATATATCAATAGACCCATAAATTATTTTTTATTCGAAACCAATTAAAATTAAAAAAGAAGGGAAAGTGTACGAGAAAATTATCTCTCTCTATATAGATAGATAAACGATAAAAGCCTCGAGGGTCCGTCCCATCCCTGAAAATGCTATGAGGTGTTGGGAAATGGTTGAAGTAGTTGAATAGGAGGATCACTATGTAAAGAAGGGGTTTGGTTAATAAAAAATAAATATAGAATTAATTAAAATAGAATGATCTATTATTAATTATTCTGAATCTTCAGACAATATTTTTTTTCAAAAATAATACTTCTTTTTTTAACTAATTTAGTAATTTTTATTACAATAAACAATATCGATGTTTGAAAAACTTTAGAAAAAGTATTATAATAGTCAATGTTTTACTTGAAACATTAAAAAAATGGGAATTAAGATAAATAAAATATATGGTTAATTAAAGATATATATTTTCATAAAAATTTCTTTCACATCGAATTCTATAACAATCAAAAACTATACTAATTATATGGTAGTTCCAAAAAAGCGCACTTCTATATAAAAAAAAAGAAAAGGATTCGGAACACTTTATGGAAAAAGAAGGGATACTTTACAACATTAAAAGCTTTTTCATTAGCGCAATCTACTTTTACGGGGAATTCTAAAAGCTTTTTTTGTAACAAATACAAATGTTAGAGGAGGTAGGATGGACACTTGGTCAGATCTAGTATGGATCGTACATGGACGGTAGTTGGAGTCGGTGGCTCTCCTAGGGTTTCCTTATTTGGGATCCTAGGGAAGAGGATCAAGCTGGCCCTTGCGAACAACTTGATGCACTATCTCCCTTCAACCCTTTGAGCGAAATGTGGCAAAAGGAAAAAAGAATCCATGGATCGACCCCATTGTCTCCACCCCGTAGGAACTACGAGATCACCCCAAGGACGCCTTCGGTATCCAGGGGTCGCAGACTGACCATAGAACCCTGTTCAAAAAGCGGAACGCATTAGCTACTTAGATATCTCAAAATTTGCTTATTTATACTTTCTTTTGTGCTTTTTGGTTATATATATAAAAAGTGAAAGAGTAGAAAGATGATGAAGAAGAGTTGTGAAGAGTGTGAATAGGATATGAATTTAAATAGAAGGCAAATGGTTGATTAGTAGGGACGAAGTCGCGCTCCAAGAAGACGGTACAAGTGCAAAGTGACGCCTGTATGAGACTCCACTTGTGGCGCCTATATGGGGCGCCACTTTGCACCTATACCGCCTTCCTAGGGCGCGACTTGTGGCACTCACCTGGGACGCGATTGAGTGCTATACATTCGTAAATTGGTTTAAAACACTATATTTTTGTATTTTTTTTTAAAATAAAAATATTTTAATTTTTTTGCCATCTGATCTATTGTTGGGCCATTTGGTAAAGGAGGTGGATTGTATTCATTTTCCATAACATCCAAATAAACTTTAGAGAAAATTACGCTAATCACCCCTGAATTTTTTGTGAAATTACACAAACTCCCCCTGCTGTTTTAACAATTACAGTAACCTCCCTTATAGTGGAGCATGATGTAATATTTTTCAAACAATTAAGGGGATTAGTGTAGAGTAAGAAAAGCAGGAGTTGTGTAATTTCAGGAAGCCTCATGTGTTGTTAGTGTAATTTACTCTAAACTTTAAGATTTGATATATATCATTTTAGAAACAAAAAAGTGGTAGTTTTCTCCTACAAATATATGAGGTGGACGTCATGAACTACTAGTGGATGCCATTTTTGTTTGAAGGTTTTGGTGCAGGTTTTCTTGCTAGTATTCTCTCTCTCACAGACTCTGGTTTGTACTCCATCCCTCAGAGACAACTAAGAGATTGATGAAGCTCTTGATACCATCTATAAAACAGAACATAAAACAAGGTATAAGACCGAACATAAATAGTTGTCTAGGATCAAACAGAAAAATCACACTAGATGAAAGGAGAAAGGAGCAAAAACTGATGAAATATTTCTGTTATGCACACATGAGTGTTACAACATGTTGCATAAATATAAAATCTATAAAAGCCCCAGACTAGGTTGAGCAAAAAACAATCATGACTAATATGTAAAAGTAAGCACCATTAGCTTACAACTAACTGTTTTCTAAACACAAATAACCTTCAACCTACTTTATAAGCAATGAGAAACTTCAAAGACATTCTAATTAAGTTGTTAAAAATCTCAATTTCAAACACTTGTACTAGCATTGGTCCTTGATGCATGGACTTAATGACCAGGGAAAGTCCCATACTGAAATGGGTTCGAAGGTTTTGAAATTTCCGCCGAACCTTCCAACATTTTTACCACATCACTCATTATTGGTCTTGATACTGGCTTATATTGGACACAGAGCAATGCTACCTTAACCATTCTTTTAGCCATTTTCTTATGCCTCTTCTTTATACCACAAGCCTTTATTAACTCTCCCAATTTTCCAGCATCAAATTTTTTCCAAACCCATACTGGAAACCATTCTTGGCTTTCTTGAAGGTTAATGTCAAGGTTTTTTCTCCTACCTATTATTTCAAACAACAACATCCCATAGCTGTAAACGTCACACTTGTGAGTTACAGGAAATGGCATCCAAAGCTCAGGTGCGGCACAACCAGGAGTGCCCCTACCTCCTGTCATAGTTATATGAGTATTCTCCCGGTTGCAAAGCTTGGCCAATCCAAAATCAGCAACTTTAGGATTAAAGTTGTTGTCCAAAAGAATATTTCCTGGTTTGATGTCATAGTGCGTGGATTATTCTTTGTTTGCAATCTTCATGCAAGTATGCAATGCCTCTTGCTGTTCCAACTGCTATCTCATGAAGCTTTTCGTATCCTAGGGTCTTGTTTTCATGAAACAAATACTTGTCAAGAGAACCATTCCCCATGTACTCATAAACCAGTGCTCTGAGGTCTCTATCAAAGCAAAATCCATACAACTGAACTAGATTGAAATGATGAATTTTTCCAATTGTACCAAGTTCTGCCATAAGTTGTTCCTCAATTCTCTTATCCGAATTCCCGCGTAGAACCTTCACAGCTACAGTGGTTCTGTCCCTTAAATTTCCTTTATAAACTTCTCCAAAACCCCCTGACCCCAACACTGTAGTGTAGTTATCAGTTGCAATCCTGAGCTGCTCACCAGTATACCTCATTAGCTTTTCTTTTTCCATAGTACTCAGAAATTTATCGATAATGAGAGTCACAACTGTGTTCGAACTGCTGCCAGTCTTGGTCTTGCATCTTTTATAGCAACGACAAAGCACACAAATAATCACTGATGAGAACACAACTGCAATATGTTACTTTACCGTCAGAAATTTTGTGACAAAACATAGGAAAAACCAACATACAACAAGATTAAGAAAACAGAATAATATAAAACAGGTTCAAAGGCTACGTGCTACGTTGCTGAAGTCGGTCCGTGGTTGACATATTTAATTCGGAGGTAATAAGAATTCAAAAATATAGTAGTGGATATATTGGGGATGTGATGTGGGATTTGGATGCTAACTCGAATGTGCAAAAGGATGATATCTACATGATATGAAGCTTCACATTTCAAATATCAGAGAATGTGATCTTTCTATATTTTACAGATCCCCTGCCGGTCTAAAATATTAGTTTGAGCATGGAAATTCTTGATTGAATGAGCTTAATAGAACAATTATATGAACAAAATCTCTAACGACAATTTTTTTTTTTCTACTGGATCTAACAACAAATACTAACAGTCTGTTTGTTCATCTCATACCTGTATCTGTTACTTTTTTTTTTTTTTGCGTACATCAAACTCAAAATAAAAGTTGGAAATTAGAAACATCTCATACCTGTATCTGTTACTTTTTAAAACACTTGTTTTCTCAATAATTTTTAAAACTTGAAGATAGACTTAAATATGTTATTCATCTTTAATAATATGATTTTTGTATTTGTTTCTTAATAAATTTTTGTTTTATTTTGAGTCTTTGATAAAAGAATAATTTTATTTTTAATCATTGATATTTTTTTTAATTCCTAATAAATTAACGAAATTTGTATTTATTACATGATAAATTAACGAATTTTATTTTAATCTTGATTAATAATAATTGAAAAAAAAATAGTAGAGTAAACACAAAAATTGTTAATTTATTAGAGACTAAAAAAGTATTAAGGATAAAAACAAAATATTATTTTATTAGAAAATCAAAGCAAAACAAAATTTATCAAGGAGAAAAAACAAAAAAAATCAAATATTTATTAGGATCAAAAACATATTTAAATCAAAATAAAAAACTAAAAATGAGAAACAAACACGCTTTAAGTTTTAGATTTTCATATTTTTTATACATTTTGATTTTCACTTTCCTTGCACCATCCACTTATTCAATCATAAGTATTATTTAATAGTTAAATAATAATAATCCATAAAAAAATCAAAATTATACTAGATCTATTATCAAACTGATTTCTATTTCGGCACACACAACTCAAAATATCTACCTTCACTGCAACCACAACTACAAAATATCAACATTCAATTACAAATCTTGTGACTACTAGACAATAAACACCCAACATGTTCTATAAACAAAAAAAAGTACCCATCATGAAATAGAATTAGATGAAAACAAAAAGATATCACAGGTTAAAATCCTACCGGCGGCAACTACTGTCCCAGTAATTGCAATAACACCAATGATTGTTGACATTAGACAAGAGAAAAGAATTTAAAATACTAAAGTGATGATGAGGAACCAGAGCGAAGGACAGAGCCATAGTAGCTAAATTTATATCCAAATTAATTTCCATGCATTTGTCAAAGAAAACAGCCATGTAAACATCCTAAATTTCAAGGAATATGCGTTTAGCCATGTTGAAAGTTCGTCCAACACGCAAATCTTCCACACTTCCACACGTAAATATGTTGAAAAGAATAACACTACCAATATAAAAGTCTAAAAAATTACATATTATAGACTATAGTCCTCAGGTCAACTGGGCTTGTGTGTTAACCGGTCGGGAACTATTATTGGTAATACCAGAAGTGCTAATGACACTACCCACATGGGCAGCTTTTTGCATTTTTCTGAAATTGTCCTTTCAACGAAACACAATTCCATTAGACAAACGGAGTGCAACAGAATCTTTTTTTTATTGCACAAATGGGAGGTGAAATAAAAAAAGAACAAAAATATAATTATGTTGTATAGTGTACAATGGAATCGTATTTTTGTTGCACACACACGGGTGAAAAAATAAAAGGAATGAAAATACGCATTCATTGTATAGTATACAACATAATCATATTTTCGTTACTTTATTTTTTTACCCCCATGTGTGCAAACAAAATACGATTCCATTGGACTTTGCACAACAACAAAATTGTATTTTCATTGTTGGCTCAACATCCCCAATACCAACAACAACACAAATTCATCACCCCAATCAACATCTCAAACCCACTGTAATGTCTCGTTTTACTATCTTGTATTTTATTGATTTTGAATGAAAATTTTTTCTCCGGTTGCTTTAAAATTATCTTGATTATAAATTTTACGAAAAATTCTTTTCTTCTTGCTTAAAATAATTCATGCGAAAGGTATTAACCATCAATATTGTAAACGTGTTCGTTCAAAGTCCAAAATAATAATAAAATACAGTCCAGTATACAATCCAACATAATATACAGACTGGTCTAAAGTTTAGTACAAATTACACATCATCAGGACAATTACAAAAGATAAGCCATCAAAATATCTTCATCATATCTTCCTCTCAACCATCTGCTGCTATGCTTTACTGTTCCCCTGCTCGCCCAAATAAATTGGGGTCATCACAGGTGTCAACCACAGACACAAAAATAGTGTAAGTTTATGATAAACATAGTTCAAGTCACACAGTGTATACAACATACAAATAATCATACAACATACTCATCATGCGATGCATGCTCATCTTCTTTATATGATGCATGAATCTCTCTCAAATTCTCATCAATTGGTACCATAGTCAAGATAGCTTACTCTCTCTCTCGGAATTGGATCGAACAGTCAGGGTAGGTCAGTGTTGCAAAAGGACTCACACCACACTACATGTGATCATCATGGGTAGGTGATCTCCCCACTGCCACTACCCCCCAGCTTAGACACCTTTTGTCTAAACGCTAGTCTCAATTCTAGCTATCTGACATACCTTCTCTTGAGGTAAATAACACGGACTAGCCCCCGCCAGGCATATGCATATGAAACATGCATGAATGATTCTCTTTTTTTATCCCATATTTACTCTTCAACATTACTCTTCACTTTATATCTCATATGCTTCAATTTTCAACATGAAACTAACACAAAGTTCAATATATTCAAAGACTCATGGAACATTCTTATTAAATAACATATAAAACTTCTTCCAACAATTACATAAAACTTTATAAAAGCACTCAAGCATACAACCATAGTTCAACTCCATAAATTTCTCAAAGACAAGTCAAAATACACCAAAACTCAAGCACTTATTCAAACAAACAATTCTTAAACTATCTTTATCATAAAGCTTCATAAAAATTCATTAAATACATAAATATTCATAACTCACTCAACAACACCAGTATTCCAAATATTTATTTAAACAAAACAATACTTAAACCATCTTTGTCTCTTTAAAACATTTTATCAAACACATGGTGTGTTTCATAGAAACACTCAACAACACAGAAAATAATACATAACTTTTTCTAAAGCACTCAACCATGCAAATATAATCCAAATCCAACAACTTCTTGTATATAAGTCATACTTCACAAAGATTCAAACACTTATCAAAACATCACTTAAACAAAGTAACACTTAAATTATATTTAGCATAAACTCCCCTATACATACCTTGTTCTTCCTTCTTAAAAGCTTGACTAACCTCCTTCTAAATGCTCCTAATCTCCACGTGAAGTATTAAGATGGTGGGGTTTATGTTTTGCTTTGATTCTTGAAAAGGGAAAGTGAAAAGGATGTGAGATTAGAAAGTGATGGAATAAAAGTGATAAGATGTGTAGTTTTTCACGTGAGCTCCCTCCAAGCTAGCCTTCATTTTCGGTCCCCTTCATCCTTTATATAGGGTTTTGCTACAAAAAAGTCTTCTTAGTTCGTTATTACCTTACCTTACAAATGGACCAATGACATGTATCCTAGCTTTTCCACCATCCAAGTGTCCTTTATCTTGATTTTTCTCAAGACTTCTCCATTCTTCTTGATAGTACACGTGCCATAGCTTGGCTTGGAGAGAAAGTTTCACCAATTTCCTCTTCTTCATGTAGAGTAGCCAAGTTTTAAGGGAATTTTGTGCTTTTCTTCATTCTTGAATTTTTTCCAAAACCCGTTTTAGTAAAATAGTGGTTCTGGATTCGTTAACCGTTGGATCTCCTTAAAATTTTAAAGGTATACTCCTATCCCACATATGTAACTTTTGACCGTTGGGATTGTTGAAATAATGTCTAAAACTGTCCACGTGTTCTACCAAAGGAGACAAGAGAAGATTTACTTCAAAAAATCTTCTTAAGCTAATCCTACACCATACAAGTGTCTTGACACTTGTTTCCATCCCATGGCTCCCTTTACAAGTGGCTTATCTTGAAATTTCTTGCCCATTCTACTTCATTTATTCACGTGGACTTACAAGCTTAGGGGAAAGGTTGCAATTTTTCTTTAAGACCTCAATGTTGTCACTTTATAAATTTCGTAAAATTTTATTCTAAGGTGCCTTGTCACGAAATATCTTAATAATCTGCTATCTAAGAGTATTCTTGTAATTTCATCAGGTTCTCACAGAATCCTTAAGAATATTTGATCATTTCTAGCCTGAAGGGTATTATGGTAAATTCATCCTTCATCCTAGGGGCATAATTGTCATATTTACTCAAAATATCTAAGGATGTTCTTGTCATTTCCAAAATATCCAAGGGCATTTATGTAAGTTTTCACCTTAAAATATCTTTCTAAACTGTCTAGGGTCACTTTTGTAATTCTCAAAATATCCAAGGTTATTTTCGTCCTTTTACCCTCAAGGGCATTTTTGTCATTTCTAATTTACGGTAAGGGCTATATGGTTATTTTTTCCAAACATTTCCGTAATGTATCTAATTGATATTTCATCCGCATAATCAAATCTTTCCTAACTTAAGACTTTCATAAATATCTATTGAACTATAGTTATGGAATTTTGGGGTATTACACCCACCATCCTAAACCCATTGACAACAACAAAACATATTCAACAACAAAATCCAAAAGAAAATTTAGGGGGTGATGTGCACCCAAAATGACGACAGGGTTGGGTGGGTATGCGAATCTAGATATTCGGGTTGGTGGCTAATGCAACATAGATCAATGATGGGGTGGGGTCCACAGATCGACGACGAGGGTGGTCAAAGTGAGGTGACCAATGCAGGGCTTCAATGGTCTCCCATCCATTATTTCTCTCCCACTCTCTGCCTTTCTTTGATGAGATTTGAAACATGTGAAATGATAGTCTTAAAAAGATAAGAAGTTAAGTTAAATCATTCAATTGATATTAAAACTATAAGATTATATATCATATGCATGTTAGTCATTTGTTATGTGCTTAAATTGGTTCATCAAGTTCTCTTCTTCTACAAATAGAAGTATTGCATAGCTGTAAACATTGCATTTGTGTGTAATGGGAAATGACATTCGAGGCTCAGGTGTAGCATAACCAGGAGTTACCCTTCCTTAAATCATAGTTTGAGTCTTTTCATTTGCAAAGCATATGATTAAACCAAAATAATTTGTCAAAAAATAAAACATTTATTAGACTAAACATGCACTTATTTGAACAACAAAATTTGAAGTGACTGAGCTTTTGTAAAAATTACTACTAGAAAAGATGGAATTAACATCAACTAATTAACATTGGTTTTAATAAAATCGATGTTAACAAAAGTACAATGACATTTTTGTAAATAAAGTGCTTTTGTTAACATTAGTTTTATTAAAAATCGATGTTGTGAGTTTGTCTTAACATCGGTTTTAACAAAACCGATGTTATGAGTGGTATGTGTTAACACTTCGGTAAGCATACTAATTTAACTGTATTCAGTGATTGTAAACGTCTAATTCTAAGCAATTAATGAATTAAATTGATTTTTCGTAGAGTAAAATGGCATGTAATTAAATTCAACGTAATTTAAACTATGAAACAGAACAAGTGCAAGGGAAGAGACACAAACACTCGGGGGTTGTAGTGATGGTTAATGCAGGATGCGAAGTATGTTAGGGGATCAACTAATCGAAGCTACCCTTGATGCAATATTAAAGATTTTTTGCTATTTAACATTATTTTCATATTACATTCATCTACTAGTATACTCTAATCATGATACCTCAAGTGAAAAAGCCTAAACCACCTAATTTTACTCTAATCCCTTAAGAGCTACGTTAAACAATTTGCATTAAGAATAAAGACGAATACTTAGGCTAACAAAATCATTTTATTCTTAGATATGACTCACTTAGATGTTCTTTTCAGTTCTTATGAAATAAACACTTTTCAATGCATAAAACCTAAAACAAAACATGAGCATGGATGATCAAACCACAAACATGAAAATGAACTCAGAAAAACAACAATAATACGAAGATAACATTAAATAGATAATGAGAATCATGACATTAAGAGTGTTTGGTTGTTGAGCTCCCAACAATGGGTAGTTTAGTCTCTCATTGTCATGAGAAGCTTACAAAACAATGGAAAGCTGAAGACAATGGAGAGGAATGGAAGAAAATGGAGGAACAATGGTCAAGAAGCAAGCTTCATTGAGGTGGAAAATGCCCTCCTTCATGACCTTGCTTCACACCCTTGCTTCTATTTTGAATGAGTCGTTTCCCTCATTTTTTCCCTTAAAACGTAGCCCAACTTGTGGTTTTTGACGTGGCCGCAAGATAAGTGGTCACACGCTAAGCGAGCTGGTCGCACTGAACGAGCTTGGTACGCTTAGCAGACCTGTCGCGCTGAGCATGATGCTTCAGATCCTCAATCCACCTTCCATGCTTTTTGTTGTGAAATTTCTACAAAAATACAAATAACACATTATAAATCAACTAATTTTAGCATCTACTGAATAAAAACTTAAAAGAAACTAAATTCCTACATTTTAATCACACAAAAAAGTGTTAAAAGAGAAAAACTGAGATAATTACTATATAATATACATGTAACTTTACATATGCATAACAATTACCAGTATGTTTGGGTTTCTAATAAAACCAATATTGTTATTTTTTCCTTTACATACGTTTGATTAAAAATCGATGTTGCAAATGCGAAGTTAACATATGTTTTTAATAAAATCGATGTTGTTATTTTCTAATTAATAACAAATTTGTCAAACTCGTGCCCAAACGTCTCAGAATCGTTCACCTCTCACACGAAAACCTCTCGAGCCCTAGTTATCTCATAAAGCTTTTCATATCTTAATAAGGTCTTCTTTTCATGGAACAAATGCATGTCAAGAGATCCATTCACCATGTAATCATAAATCAGTGTTCTCGGGTCTCTTTCAAAGCAAAACCCATTCAACAACTGAACTAGATTGAAATGATGAATTTTTCCAATTGTACTAGCTTCTGCCATAAATTGTTTCTCAACTCTCTAATCTGAATTCGCACGTAGAACCTTCACAGCCACAGTGATTCCATCACCCAAATTTCCTTTATAAACTTTTCCAGAACCTCGACCCCAACAATGTAGCATAGTTATCAGTTGCAATCCGGAGCCCCTCACCAAAAAACCTGATGGGCTTTTTCTCTTTCCATATTACTCAGAAATTTATTCATGGCAAGAGTCGGAAATTGCATGCCTGAACTGCTACCAGTCTCTCTCTGGAATCTTGTATAGCAACCAAAAAGCAAAAGAATCATGAACCACAGATACACAGCTGCAACATGATAATATCCTGTCAGAAATTGTGACAAAACCAATGAAAAATCCAACATAGAGCAAAAAGAAAACAGAAAAATATAATTGGTGGTTTAAATCATACATGCTACAATGGCTAAGGTAGCCTGAAATGGGTCCGCGATTGACATTTATTCATTTATAAGAGTTCAAAAATTCAGTACTGGATATAGAGGATGTGATATGGGATTCGCATGCAAAATTGAATGTTGAAAAGAATGATGAGGCCTACATAATCTGAAGTTTAACGTTTCAAACATAAGAGGATTGTGATCACTCTATATTTTACAGGGCCTCACGGTCTAAAGTATTAATTTGAGCATGGATATTGATATTCTTGATTGAATGAGCTGGCTAGCAAACTTAAAAGACAGCCACAAACAATAAGATGAATAAAATCTCTAACGATCGATAAATACTAAGTTTTAGATTTCAACTTTCCTAGCACCATCCACCAAGGCTATTGCTAATTAAGTATGGAACGCCAAAGACAAAGGAAGTTCATGAACATTTTCTGTACATACTAATGACAAACAAAGAATAAACAAAATTTTCCAAGCTATTCAACCGAGTGACTGACAATGAACTCCATGACAGAATAAAAAGAGATGAGAACGACTAATAGGAATTTCTTCCTTTTGTTTTACTTCATTTATTGGGTTTTTTTTTTACCAAAATGGTTTAAAAACGAAAAATAATTACATAAATGGGTTAGCTAGTTAAGAAAATATTTATCAAAATAAGTAATTTTTATCACATAGGAATGCAAAATATGTAACTATGAGTAACACTTTATGTTTTTTGTTTGTCCTATAGCATAAAGTGTCATCCTTAGATAAATACCTATTTAATGGTTATATCATATGTCACATTTTCACTCAATTTGATTGACGCAAAACACATGTTAAATGAATATGTTCCTCCTACAATGTTTCCTTAAAAAAATCTCTTGTTATTTTATAAAGAAAATACTAAATAAGAAAATATTAATATCTTAAATATATAAAACAAATATTTTGATTAAGAAAAAAAATATCCAATGCTTTTTTTAGTGAGTAAAAAAACTTTTAAAGAAAGTTAATTAGAAGAGGATTCAAAATTATAAAAAAAAAAATCTTATTAACTAGTATCTTATTTACACTCACAGTGATCATCTCTATTATCCTAGAAACGTATTACATTGTGTGCCTTTATAAGAAAGTATAGCAAACATATCATATGAATTTCACAGAAATCATAGGAATGCCAATATTATTGTCAAATATTATTCTATTTTTGTTCCTAAAATTTAGAAAAGTTTCAAAATATGAATAAAAATGTGATATGTGATTTAAGTCATTAATTGAGCGGAAATGTGACATAAGATTTTTAATTTCGTTCATTTAAATGTCATCATCACGTACGGTCCTAAGGGATTCCTTTGACAACAAATGGACATACTAGATCGAATAAGAAAGCTAGTTGATTCCAGAGACGGCTTGAAACAAAGTTACACTTGCAAACAAAATCTCTGAAGTCA
This sequence comes from Glycine tomentella, assembly GCA_007407185.1. Taxonomy (NCBI): domain Eukaryota; kingdom Viridiplantae; phylum Streptophyta; class Magnoliopsida; order Fabales; family Fabaceae; genus Glycine; species Glycine tomentella. Next base: position 1,957,174 of record PYAF01000449.1, on the reverse strand, counting down.
AATACTAAGTTCTGTAATTCCAATTTCCCAGTACAAATCTCCTTAGCTGGCTTCGCTTTTTATACATAATAATATTATATGCATTTTGAAATTCGTGGAATCTTCCTCCCCCCGCATAATAATGACATGTTAACAGTAAACATGATTTGACTTTGTATTCAACGGCCAAGAACTATATGATTGTAAATAGAGAGATGAGAGAGACTAACAAAGCAAGTGAGAAATTCTTGCATGCTCATTTTTCTATCTCTAGGAGCATAAATATTGTCAAATGTGTTAAAAAGCCTTAGAATTTTATTTTTTATATGAAGGTTGATACGCTTCTAGAGAAAGAAATATTTTTCCTGAGGAACATACAATAATGTTTCCATTATTTATTTGAAAATCTTATTGATGGCACTTTTGGCAAATGTTTTGTTCATAACGGGTGAAGTACCAAATTACTCAGGGATGACCATAAATATGAGCAGCTTCTGCGAACAAAACTTCCATCACGAAAACGCAATTTGTTTGCCCCGTCATCTTTTCTTCTTGCACATAGCTATGCTTTTTCTGGGTTTAATATGTTTTTTGTCATTAAACATTTTTTCGAATTTTACCTTTAGTTCCTAAACTTTTAGTCTCTATACTTTTTTTCCGCTAACATTTTTTTTGTTCTTGCGTCAAGTATCACCCTTAAGTGATGAAACTGTAATGGTGGTTATAGAGAACTCAAAAATGTTGATGTTGCAGCACCAATCACATACCGGTTTTTAAAACCTTGGTTGAGGTAAAGTTGCTGATTGACCTCCCTATATCTTTTTGAAGCCAATATTTACCTGTTTGCTTCACTTATATAAAGCAGTTAACTCCAAATAGTTTAGAGGCAAATAGAAAAGAACATTATGGTAAAAACATAAATAAGTACACATGGATAATTGGATTCTGATCAATAGAATCAAACTAGAATAAAAGAAAATATTTTACAGATCATATAAAGTATACAATATTCCATCAAGTAGCATAGGTCCACAAGCAATCCTAACTTGAGGCTAATCCAATGGCATATTCCTCATAGTAGGAGTAGCATGTACAATGCTAGAGTCAGTTACCACAACAGAAGAACCGCTAGTATCTGTAGTGTAGGTCAGTGGCATTTGGACCGGATGAGAAGTGAAATTCTCATCCATAAATGGCTGAAATGGGTTCAAAGGTTTCGGATTTTCCACTGAACTTTCCAACATTTTCACACATCACTCATTATAGGCCTTGAATCTGGTTTATACTGAACACACAATAGAGCTACATAAACCATTCTCTCTGTTGTCTCCCTATTTTTCTCCTGTATCCCACATGCTATTGTTAACTTCTCAAATTCTCCAGCATCAAACCTTTTCCAAACCCACATTGGAAACCACTCCTGGCTTTCGACAAGTTCAACGTCAAGGTTTCTTCTCTTGCCTATAATTTCAAATAACAGCATTCCAAAACTATAAACATCACTTGTGAGTCACAGGAAAATTTGGCATCCAAAGTTCAGGTGCAGAGTAAATGGGAGTCCATCTACCTCTTGTCATGTTTAGATGAGTATTTTCTCTGTTGCAAAGCATGGCTAAACCAAAATCAGCAACTTTAGGATTGAAGTTGTTGTCCAAGAGAATATTTCATGGTTTGATGTCATAGTGGATTATTTTTTGCTGGCACTCTTCATGCAAGTAAGCAATGCCTTTTTCCCTGTCTCAATTGCAATCTCATGAAGCCTATCAAATCTTATGGTCTTGTTTTAATGAAACAAATACTTGTCAAGAGAGCCATTCCCATGTATTCATAAACCAGTGGTATCAAGTTTCTTTCGCCGCAAAATCTGTAGAGCCGAACCAGATTGAAATGATGAGTTTTGTCAATTATTCCCACTTCAGTGATAAACTGCTCCTCCATTTTCTTGTCGGAAAGCCCGTGTAGTAAGAAACCTACGAGCAATCTGAAGCATTCGCAGGCATTAGCCAAATCAAAATACTTATCACCACTAGCACGACAACTGCAATATGTGTTAGTATTCAGTCAGAACAAAAATCATGTGACTAACACGAAACAGAACTACATGAAAATTGAAAACGAAATTATTGGAGAATATATTGGAAGATAATAACTATTTTTTTGTTTGTAGCTAAGGTTGTTATCTTATGTTTGTTATTTGTAGCTTTATTTCGAATTTATAGTTAGGTTAGGGTTGTTATCTTTTGTTATTTATTCGTAGTTTTATTTTGAATTTATAGCTAGGTTGTTTATATTGTATTTTCAAATTGCATATCTTTTGAATCATTATACAGCAACATGCTGGTGTAACCGCTTGTCTATTTAATGGCATAGCCTTGATCAATGCAAACAAACAAAAGTTATCACAATTATCATCATTTCTAATATGGTATCAGAAGAGTTTGATTCTATATCTTCCGCATTTACTCTAATATAGTATGCTTGCTGCTAATTCAAGTGGCGCTTTGAAAGTCTCTGACTAGATATATCCTTTCTTTCTTGCACCTTCAGATAATCATGGCATGATATTAACTACTGTCACCTTACGTGGTGAGATTAATTACAAGAATTTGGCAAAGCTTCTGAAGAATGCACTGCAAGCTAAGAAAAAACTTGGCTTCATTACTGGTGTTATTCAAAAACCTAACCCAGACATGTTTGAAGAGCTCCATGCATGGGATGTGTGTCATTCTATGTTAAATGGTTGGATTCATAATATTATAGATCCTCAACTGCAACCCTCAATCCAGTGTTCTAAGAATGCCAAGGACTTGTGGGACGACTTCAAAGATCGTTTCTCTATAGTTAATATTCCCCGTCAATACCAGTTGAAGGTGAGTTTGACTACTATTAAACAAGGCATGATTGTGAATGCTTATTACACCGAGCTTCGAGCCATCTAGGATGAGCTAGATGCTAGTCGCAATTATAACATGTGCAATTGTGGTGATTCTTGTACGCATGCCAAAAAGGTAGCAGTTGTACATGATAGGGATCGTGTGTATCAATTTCTAATGGGGCTTGATGATGCCACATTTGGGACACTTTGGTCCCAGATCCTTAATAACAATGGTAATGATTTTCCTAGTCTCAGTAAGCTTCATGCCGTAGTAATCCAGGAAGAAACTCATAAAACAATAGAGTGAGGAGCAATTGATCATACCAATGTCATGGGCTTTGCAGTTCACACAAAATCTCATCCTACTGACCGTGGGGATAAGCAACCTTGTTTTCATTGTGGTAAAATAAATCATGATATTTCTCATTGCTGGGAGTTACATGGGTATCCTGAGTGGTATAAAGGAAAGGGACGTGATAAGGGTCGCCCTAAAGGCATGAAAGGTATGATCAATGCTGCAATTAACATTGCTCTCGTTCCTGACTCAACACGCCATATTCAAACTGGTCTTTCTTCCGATGTGGCTGAATGCTTGGATCACCTGCTAGATTTGATGCAATCACAGTCATCCAATGATAAGTTTTCTGGTAATGTAGCTCATTCTTCTTATTGGTTAGTTGATAGTGGAGTTTCTCAACATATGACCGGTACTCTAAGTCTTCATCATGTGACAAATAACCAGGAGTGCCCCTACCTCTTGTGATAGTTATATGAGTATTCTCCCGGTTGCAAAGCTTGGCCAATCCAAAATCAACAACTTTAGGATTAAAGTTGTTGTCCAAAAGAATATTTCCTGGTTTGATGTCATAGTGGATTATTCTTTGTTTGCAATCTTCATGCAAGTATGCAATGCCTCTTGCTGTCCCAACTGCAATCTCATGAAGCTTTTCGTATCCTAGGGTCTTGTTTTCATGAAACAAATACTTGTCAAGAGAACCCTTCCCCATGTACTCATAAACCACGTACTGTTCTGAAGTCTCTATCAAAGCAAAATCCATACAACTGAACTAGATTGAAATGATGAACTTTTCCAATTGTACCCACTTCTGCCATAAACTGTTCCTCAATTCTCTTATCAGAGTTCCCACGTAGAACCTTCACAGCCACAGTGATTCCATCACTCAAATTTCCTTTATAAACTTCTCCAAAACATCCTGATCCCAATAATGATGAGTAGTTATCAGCTGCAATCCTGAGCTGCTCACTAGTAGTAAACCTAATTGGCTTTTCTCTTTCCATATTACTCAGAAATTTGTCCATAGCAAGAGTCAGAAAATGCATGTTTGAACTGCTATCAGTCTCTGTCTTGGATCTTGTACAGAAACCAATAAGGCAAAGAATCATGAACCACAGTAATACAGCTGCAACTCGTTAATATTCCGTCAGAAATTTTGTGACAAAACCAATTAAAAACCAACATATAGAACAAGAAGAAAGCAAGAAAAGTATATCGGGCTTAAATCCTACCAGCTACAATGCCTATGGATACCCTAATATCCATGCTTGACAATAATTGTAAATTTAGTAGTGAATATAGGGGATGTGATGTAGGATTTATGTGCAAAATCAGACGTGAAAAATAATGATGTCTTATGATCGGAAGTTTCAAGTTTCAAACACCAGAGGTTTATGATCATTCTATATTACATGGCCTCCCAGTCTAAAGTATTAATATGACCATGGCTAGTCTTGATTGAATGAGCCGGCTAGCAAACTTACAAGACGGCCAAAACAATTATGTGAACAAAATAATGTCAAATACTGAGATTTCCAGTTTCCTAGCACCATCCAGTTAGGCTGTTGTTAATTAAATGTGGAAAGTCAAAGGCAAAGGGTTCATGAATTCTTTTCGTACATACTACATTCTAACGACATATTAAGAGCAACCCACACTATCTAGGCTATTCAATTGAGTGACTGAGAAAACAAAGAGATGACAACGACTAATAAAGACCAAATTTATTTTTTGTTTTTTTTGACTTACATATATTTTTTATCTGTAATAAATATTCAATTTTTACGTTTGTTCCTTAATAAATTTTTGTTTAGCATTGAGTCCTTAATAGAACAACAGTTTTTTTTTTTTTTTTTCTTGATACTTTGTTTTAGTCCCTAATAAATTAACGAATTTTATGTTTGCTTCATGATAAATTAATAAATTTTGTTTTAGTTTTGACTAATAAAAAATAAAAAAATGTTACGGAACAAATACAATTCGTCAATCTATCATGGACTAAAAAAAAAGTGTCAAACAAAATTGTGATTTTATTAGGAACTCAACATAAACCAAAAACTTATTAGGAAACAATGACAAAAATTGGATATTTATTAAGATCAAAAATATATTTGAGCTTTTTTTTATTTAATATCATTATCTCCTGAAAATGTTGCTTCATATTGTGTTTCCTAGGAATCCACTTTCTTCAATTTAAGTAACTCACGGTGGTGGATTCGCATGGTATGAGAGAAAATTTCTCTTGTTTGGTTGATCATGTTCAGTATGCATGAGAGAACAATGAACTCTATACCGTTTCTTGCTTATTATAAAAAGGTCAAGAGGAAGTTCTGTGATTTTCAGTTTGTTGTCTGAAAAACGTGTTTAGAGGCAATAAAGCAGCTACCATGCAAATCCAAAAACTTTGTTGAATTGACTAGAATTTTCATCAGTCATCTTGCAAGCTCAATTTGCAGCAAAGCAAATTTCTATGATATATATGCTGCAGGCCAAGAGCTATACCAAATTTTTGAAGGAGAGAAAGTATGTTGAACACTCGAAGTGTACCACTGCATTGGTCTTGTTGCAGATCCTCTAATCCTCCCTTTATATACGCGAACGCTTGATATAGAAATCTAGTATTTCTAAGCTAACATTCTTGAATCTAGTTTCACTCAACACCTCAACTGTAATATGGATAGTGATCTTAAGATTGTGTTTGGTAAATTTCAAAATTCATACATCTTGAAGCTAGTTCAAAACTATAAACGCGGATTGATATAGGATGAAACAGCAATAAGAATCGTAATTTAACTGAATACTATCGTAGAATTAGATATAAAATAACTACACAAACAGTTACGAAGTTTGACATAGGAACATAAAAGGAGGAGGCCCTTTTACCGTCTGGTATAACTATCATTATTATTTAATTAACATTTAGTACAACTTTATATGATGTTGCATATTCATGTACTATGTTTAATTCTTTGCTTCACTCACTATACAAGGTTTTCAACTTCAAATATTTGAGGCAGAAAGAAAAGAACTTTTTATCACCCAAAAAAACGATACGTACATGAAATGGATAAATACGAAACCAATTAATAGAAAGGAAAATATTTTACAACTTATTTCATCAAGTAGCATATGTCCTCCATCAAACATTGATAGAGGCTAATTCAATCTCGTACTTTCTCATCGTCATAGGATCATCATATAGAATGCCTGATTGGGTTACCATAGCAGAAGAGCCAGAATTAATACTTTTATTAGCATCCGTTTGTGATGCTTGGACTGAATGACCAGGGAAAGTCCCATCCATCATATGCTGAAATGGGTTCAAGGGTTTAGAAATTTCCACCGAACCATCCAACATTTTCACTACATCACTCATTATTGGTCTTGAATCTGGTCTATACTGAACACATAGCAAAGCTACCTTAACCATTCTTTCAGCCATTTCCTGATGTCTCTCCTCTATTCCACAAGCCATTATTAACTCTGCCAGTTCTCCAGCATCAAATCTTTTCCAAACCCATACTGGAAACCACTCTTGGCTTTCTGGAAGGTTAATGTCAACGTTTCTTCTCCTACCTATGATTTCAAATAACAGCATTCCAAAGCTGTAAACGTCACACTTGTGAGTCACAGGAAATGGCATCCAAAGCTCAGGTGCAGCATAACCAGGAGTGCCCCTACCTCCAGTCATAGTAATATGAGTATTATCTCTGTTGCAAAGCTTGGCTAATCCAAAATCAGCAACTTTAGGATTGAAATTGCAGTCCAATAGAATATTTCCTGGTTTGATGTCATAATGGATTATTCTTTGTTTGCAATCTTCGTGCAAGTATGCGATGCCTCTGACTATCCCAACTGCAATCTCATAAAGCTTTTCATATCCCAAGGTCTTCTTTTCATGGAACAAATACCTGTCAAGAGAGCCATTCTTCATGTACTCATAAACCAGTGCTCTGAGATCTCTTTCGAAGCAAAATCCATATAACTGAACTAGATTGAAATGATGAACTTTTCCAATTGTACCCACTTCTGCCATAAACTGTTCCTCAATTCTCTTATCAGAGTTCCTACGTAGAACCTTCACAGCCACAGTGATTCCATCACTCAAATTTCCTTTATAAACTTCTCCAAAACCTCCTGATCCCAATAATGATGAGTAGTTATCAGTTGCAATCCTGAGCTGCTCACTAGTAAACCTGATTGGCTTTTCTCTTTCCATATTACTCAGAAATTTGTCCATAGCAAGAGTCAGAAAATGCATTTTTGAACTGGTATCAGTCTCTGTCTTGGATCTTGTACAGAAACCCAAAAGGCAAAGAATCATGAACCAAATGTAAAGTAACGCAGCTGCAACACGTTAATATTCCGTCAGAAATTTTTTGACAAAACCAATTAATAACCAACATATAGAACAACAAGAAAACAAGAAAAATACAACGGGCTCAAATCCTACCAGCTACAATGGCTACGATACTTTCAGTATTCATGCTTGACAATAATTCGTTGATAAGAATTCAAAATGTAGTACTGGATATAGGGGATGTGATGTAGGATATGTAAGCAAAATTGAATATGAAAAAGAATATAATATCTGTATGATCAGAAGTTTCAAGTTTCAAACATTATTGTGATCATTCTGTATTACAGGGCCCCCAATCTAAATTAAAATATTAGTATGAGCATGGCTATTCTTGATTGAATGAGCTGGCTAGCAAACTCATAGGACGGCCAAAAACAATTATATGAACAAAATAATGACAAATACTAAGTTTTAGATTTCCAGTTTCCAAGCACCATCCACCAAGGCTGTTGATAATTAAATATGGAAAGTCAAAGGCAAAGGAAGTTCATGAATTATTTTCGTACTTAGTACAAACTAACGACATATCAAGAGTAAACCACATTTTCCAAGCTATTCAATAATTGAGTGACTGACAAGGAACTCCATGACCATGACTGAGAAAACAAAGAGATGACAATGACTAATAAAGAGAGAATTTCTTCTTTTTTATTTGATATCATTATCTCTAGGAAAAATTTATTTCATGTATTGTGCTTCCTAGCTACCCCCACTTTCCTCGATTCAAGTCTCTCATACGGTGGTGGTCTGGTGGATTCACATGGTATCGGAGGAAAAGAGAGGGAGAGAATATGGGATGAAAATTAAGTTTTCTCCTGTATGGTTAATCATACTTTTAAAATGATTTCCTAGCTACCATAACTTGTTTATTATAAAAAGCATGAGACAAGAGGAAGCTGTACGTATGATTTTCAGTTTCTTGTCTGGAAGACGTGTTTAGAGGCAATAAAGCAGCTATCATAACAAGTCCTAAAACTTTGTTGAATTGACTAGAACTTTCATAGTCATCTTGAGCTCAATATGCGCATGGCACAAATCCTGAAATCTAAACAAAGCAAATGGCAACGATATAAATGCTGCAGGCCAAGAGCTATTCCAAACTTGTGAAGGAGAGAAAGTGTGTTGAACACTCACAGTGTATTTCAAAAGCTTGATATAGAAATCTTGTATTTCAAAGCTAAACACTCTTGAAGCTAGTTTCACTCAAAATCTCGACTTTCATATGGATACCAATCTAAAAGATTGTGTTTGGTAATTTTCAAAAGCTAAAATATTTTTTTGATCTTTAATAAATATCGAAATTTTGTGTTTGTCTTCTGATATTTTTTTTTTTTTTTGCATTGAGTCCCTAATAAAAAATTTTGTTTTTAATCCTTGACACACTTTTTTTAGTCCATGACAATAAGTGGATTTTGTGTTTGTTTCTTGATAAAATTTTAATTTGTTATTAGTCATTTTTCATAAATGTGCCAAGGACCAAACGCCAAATTTGTTTTTATTAGGAAGCAAAATCAAAGAAAAAAATTATTAAGGAACAAATACAAAATTCATGTATTTATTAGAAAATACAAACATATTTTAACCTTTTCAAAATTCAGACAACTTATTATGTTGCATATTCATGTACTACATTTTTTTTTTCTTCACTCATTATACAAAGTTTTCAACTTCAAATGGTTTAGAGGAAGAATAAAAAAATTATCACCAAAAAAATGATACGTACATGAAATGGATATAGATTTGAATCCAATTAATAAAAAGGAAAATATTTATCAACTGATTTCATCAACTAGATTATTTTCTCCATCATACATAACTAGAGGCTAACTCAATCTCATACTTCCTCATAATAGGATTAGCACGTACAATGCTAGAGTTTGTTACCATAACAGAAGACAAGAACCAGATGAAGTGGTTGTTGTATTATATGTGTGTGAGTCTTGGACTGGATGAGCATAACGGTAACCTCACCCATCAAGTGCTGAAATGGATTCCCAGGTTCTGCAACTTCCAGTGAACTTTCCAGCATTTTCACCAGAACACTCATTATGGGCCTTAATTCTGGCCTATATTGAACACACCACAAAGCTATCTTAATCATTCTTTCTGCAATCTCCTTACTTTTTTCCTCTATCCCAAAGACTATCATTAGGTCCCCAGTTGTGCGGTATCAAATAACTCGCCAGGGTCATTTAAATAACTCATTCCTCAACGTTTCTACGAAAAAATATCATCATTTTCTTCCTCTCTTCGTTTTCTCCATTTCAAGCGGGAAAGGCTTCATAATCACTCACCCTTTAATCAAAATCCTTTGCATACAACTGAAAAGTTGAAAGGAACCACCCAATAGCTAGATTCCAACCTCATTTCTTTTTAAAAACCATCAGACAGAGAGATCATTCTCTCCGAGAACCCTCACAGTTTCGATTTTGAGGGGAAAGAAGACGTTTTAAGGACGTTCAAGCTTGGAGAAATCGTCCTCTAGCCTTCCTGGATGTTTTTAGAGGTAAGAAACACAAGTTTTATCGAGTATTTGAGAATTTATTTTTTTAGATGAATAGTGACCAATCTGAGTTAGAGCTGGAATTCAGATTGGGTCCTTTAGAAAAGAATATCGTTTCTTTTCATGCAACGGTTGGTAACTGTTATTGATTGCTTGCATGCATTTAGGTAGAGCGTGATATAGAGGATATTGGTGGTTGTGACCACGAGGACGGGAGAGCCAGTGTAGCACTTAGAGCATGTAAGATCTTTGTTCTTGGGAGTTTTCCCCTTGACTGTGTTCCACCATACTCCGAAGGAGTGATGGTTATTGTATGTCATGATGCATGTGGTATTGAAATTGTGTGTTACTGCCTTTTTAACTAAGAACATGTATATGATGTACACTGTGATGATATGTTGTATGATTGATGAGATTCTCTAGCCAGTAGAATAGACTAAATATGGACTTTCTTTGGAGTCAGAGTAATGTAGAACAACTCCATGTGGTTAATTGATATAAAAACTTGAGAGACTGTGCCCTTAAGTGGATGATCTTCTTTTGGAAATGCCATATACGTCTGCGTAAGTCTTGAGAGAATGTGCCCTTAAGTGAATGATTTTTCTCAGGCAATGTTATATATGTTGTGTGTGTGTGAGTGTGTGTGTGTGTGTATATATATATATATATATATATATATATATATATATATATATATATGTATATGTGCTATATATATGTTGCATTCCCAAAGTTGGTAGCACCCAACAGAATGACACCTGTGTTGTGATATACATGTGATGTATTTTATGAGAACCATGGTGGCTAGATTATATGTCATGGAAGTGAACCAGAGGGAGGAGAGGCCTCCAAGAGCCATGAGTTTACTAAGATTGTATCTCACCCTATTTGGGGATTAAATTTTGCAGGTAATGCGTAGAGAGCGGATGGTGGATCCTAGGACAAGAGGCCTGAGTAGGGATATGATTCTGTGTGAACCTTAGGCATATTATTTTGAGAGTATGTTGGCTCATTGTTTTGTTATGCTTATATATTTTGTACCCCTGAGCGAAAGATACACAATTGATGTACATCAGTGTTTATTTCATGAGAGATAAATCCGTATATGGCTTATTTAGTCCTCTAGTTATACGATGTGAGTATTTACCATAAATAATGCAAGGATGGTATCGTTGTTGACGTATGATGACGTCATTTTATTAGTTGCTTCCGAATTAATTATCTTTAATTAATTGATGCGCTTAACGACCATAATTGAATGCAAATAAACCGGATGCATACGAGACGTTACACTTTTAATCTCTATACTTTTTCTCCTCTAAAATTTTTTTTGTTCTTGCGCCAAGTACCACCATTAAGTGATGACAACTTTAATGGTGGTTATAGAGAACTCAAAAATCTTGATGTTGCAACACCAATCACATACCGGTTTTGAAAACCTTGGTTGAGGTAAAGTTGCTGATTGACCTCCCTATATCTTTTTGAAGCCAATATTTACCTGTTTGCTTCACTTATAAAGAGCAGTTAACTCCAAATAGTTTAGAGGAAAATAGAAAAGAACATTATGGTAAAAACATAAATAAGTACACATGGATAATTGGATTCAATAGAATCAAACTAGAAGAAAAGAAAATATTTTAAAGATCATACAAAGTATATTCCATCAAGTAGCATAGATCCACAATCAAGCCTAACTTGAGGCTAATCCAATGGCATATTCCTCATAGTAGGAGTAGCATGTACAATGCTAGAGTGAGTTACCACAACAGAAGAACCGCTAGTATCTGTAGTGTAGGTCAGCGGCATTTGGACCGGATGAGAAGTGAAATTCCCATCCATAGATGGCTGAAATGGGTTCAAAGGTTTCGGATTTTCCACTGAACTTTCCAACATTTTCACACATCACTCATTATAGGCCTTGAATCTGGTTTATACTGAACACACAATAGAGCTACATAAACCATTCTCTCTGTTGTCTCCCTATTTTTCTCCTGTATCCCACATGCTATTATTAACTTCTCAAATTCTCCAGCATCAAACCTTTTCCAAACCCACATTGGAAACCACTCCTGGCTTTCGACAAGTTCAACGTCAAGGTTTCTTCTCCTGCCTATAATTTCAAATAACAGCATTCCAAAACTATAAACATCGCTTGTGAGTCGCAGGAAAATTTGGCATCCAAAGTTCAGGTGCAGAGAATATGGGTGTCCCCCTACCTCTTGTCATGGTTAGATGAGTATTTTCCCTGTTGCAAAGAATGGCTAAACCAAAATCAGCAACTTTAGGGTTGAAGTTGTTGTCCAAGAGCATATTTCATGGTTTGATGTCATAGTGGATTATTTTTTGCCGGCACTCTTCATGCAAGTAAGCAATGCCTTTGTTGCTGTCTCAATTGCAATCTCATGAAGCCTTTCAAATCCTATGGTCTTGTTTTAATGAAACAAATACTTGTCAAGAGAGCCATTCCCCATGTATTCATCAACCAGTACTATCAAGTTTCTTTCGCAGCAAAATCCGTAGAGCCGAACCAGATTGAAATGATGAGTTTTGCCAATTGTCCCCACTTCAGCCATAAACTGCCCTTCCATTTTCTTGTCGGAAAGTCCGTGTAGTAAGAAACCTACGAGCAATCTGAAGCATTCTCAGGCATTAACAAAATCAAAATACTCATCACCACTAGCGCGACAACTGCAATATGCATGTGTTAGTATTCAGTCACAACAAAAATCTTGAGACTAACAAGAAACGGAACTACATGAAAATTGAAAACAAAACAATGTCGCTAAAGTTAAAATCCTACCCAAGACAATGATAAGTGTGGGCGACATCGAACAAGAGATGAGAATTCAAAAGACTAAGAGTGATAGTGAGGAACAAATTGGAAGAAGAGGGGAAAGTAATGTAATTCATATGCAAAATCTCTTTCCATTATTAAAGAAATCAATCATATATGTATCCTAATTTTTAAAATAATGAACCGCATGGCCGTTCCAAAATTCAGATGTGACATGCATGATGCCAGGTCTTGTGAATTCCTTTGATACCATATGCCATGGATATACTTGATTGACTGAGTTAGATAGCTATATTCCAAGAGTGCCCAAAATGAACATATGAACAAAACCACTAACGACGACAAATACTACGTTTTGGATTTCTACTCTCTTGGTTTGTCATATTAGTGAAACACATTTTTTAGTTCATGGAATCTTCCCGCGTAATTAATAACGACATATTCAAGAGTAAACTGTAGTTAACATTCTTTTTAGCTGGAATGGAACTACGTGACCGTAAAACAGAGATATGAAAGCGACTAATATCTTTTGAGTACAAAGTCATTTTTTCTACCAAAAAGGTTTAGCTCAATTCATTGAGTAAGTAATATATGTGAGTTGTTATAAACTAACGGAAATTAAGGAGAAGAGATACGAGTAACCACTAATTGATCTAAAAAAAAGAACAATACCAATAAAGTATCTCATTGTATTTGATTAGTATGATAAAAGATACAATCAACCGTACCTAAAGTGTTCTACATATAGAGCTTATTTTTAACTAACTATTACTTCGTCGGTATCAATAGTTGTGGTCCTAGGTTATTTTATACAAATCAAGACAAAACAATAAATAAATGAAATAGAATAATAATTTTATAAAATTAATCTTATAACATCAATAATTTATTTATAAATTTTATTTACCATTAATATTATAAGGGATATAAGTGAAAAAGAGTAATTAAGGTTATATTGAAAAATAAAATATTAATTATTTTGGGATTATTTTTTTTCTCTTACACAACAATTATAATGAAACGAATGGAGTATTACTATTAACATAAACTTACCTAATTTCGTTTCCTATGGATAAAAAAGAGTCATTTTCTTCATCATGAAATGACTTTCTTATTTCTAACAAAAGATAAAGTGAACATAATAAAATAAAATAAAATAGAACAAAGTTATGTGAGAAATGTTAGAATCACACTCTTTCAACACATCATTTGTCATTGATTGAAATTTATTAGAAATCACAAAATTTAATGTGTCTCACATAATATTTAATGATGCTCTCCTAATTTTATAATTTTTAATACATTTTAACCAATAAAAGAAAATTGTATGGAATGTATTGCTAGCATATTTCTCAAGTTACTGTTTTATCATTTGAATATCTTTATGATAGCATTGGTGGTCGCATCTCCTGACCTCAAAGTAGAGGGGGAACAAAAAGAGGATGGCATCAATGAGTTTAGGGGCACTGGAGGATCCAACCTTTTTTTACCAGATGCAACTAGTATGGTATCAAACAAAAAGGGACAGTTACACAATTTTTAAAATACAATATTTAAACAAAAAGAAAATAGCGTGTTATTCCCAATCCAAATTCTTACTGTTGGTAAGGTGTAACTCAGACCTAGTTTATTCTTTTATCAACAAACATCAATTTGTTAGTTTTATAACAAATGTCGATTGAGAATATTCGAACTCACAACTCCTTTTCCCTCCTTTCTCCTTTCACCATTTCTCAACCACTAGATCAACCTTTTAACTCCTAACTCAGTCCTAGTTATTCACTTGTTTCCTTAAATGGCGTGGTCTGACTGGATTTAAATTTCAAAGTAACCATTCATTGATGTTTAGTGAAACAATACTTCAGTTAGAAACTGTTTGATCAAGCCTATAATTACATTAAGCACTTTGGTGTGTGTTTTTATACATCCGAAATAGGAAAAGACCAACTAGCCAGAAGAGATACTTTTACTCGCGCCTATATTACATTGTCCATCATATCTGACAGTATGTTAACATTCCCATATGCTTCATGCAACATTATCTCTTGAATCATGCTTAACTAACCAATCAGCGAATCACCCTCTCTAAACATGCTCTAGTATCACCACCCGGTCCTTCAAGCATTCAGGTATACTGTTAAAAAGCCCAGCATATTACAGTGAAAAACATTAATTATAAGTAAAAATAATTAAATTTCTAGGCCAAAATTAATTCTAAACACAAGATCCATAGAATTTAAATGCATACTTAATGATTACATTTCAAAAATCATTCTGCTTTTTATCATTGAAACGAAATCATTATTTTCTGAACTTACTTTTTAACCATTTTTTTAATTTAATTGTGCCAAAATCTGAACCAAACAAATCAGTACTTATTTTAACTCTAATATCTTCCATGTTACAGTCTCAGAGATATTGATTTATCATGGCCACACAAGTATAGTCACAGTAATACCATTGAACACAAATGCTAGAACATCTGAACATATGTCAAGAAAAATAATAATAAACCATACAAATGTTCCCATACTCCATATTATCACAACATTAACAAAAATATGTACAATCTGCAAGGTTCCCTATCGTATACACCTGTTTGCAGTAGCACAAACCAGTACAACCAATTATGACCATGTCAGCTGACTCGTTCAAAAGCATAAAACAGAAGTAGATACCTCCATTACATACAACAGACCTAATTACGTTACTATAAACAGCATTTTTTTTTTTTTTCTCTATCCTTCGTCATGGTTCAAAATACATAATTTGAACAAAGCAACAGACAGGGAAATCAAGTGAGCTACTACCCTAATATAATACCTACTTGTTATCAGACACTAATAGTCTACTCAGGAAGAATAATTCATTGTGCATACTGAAGGGTAAAGTCTCACACAACCTCAAAAAAGCCAAACATGGTATTGTGTCACTCATTGAAAAGTTCTCGAGCCAGAATCAACCATAAAATAAAATGCATTGTAGAAACGACTTAATACACAAATGTTCTGACCAGAGCAATACTCATCAAGAGTTATCAGTGACCAACACAAACCTTTTCCGCCTTAAAATGATTTCATGATTTTAGCATTCCCTTGCTACAGCATGCCCATTTATTAACTGGGTCTAGATGACAGAACTTGCCAAGGAAAGTTCATGGAGATCACTTAGCATCCATTCCTCCCCAGTTTGACCACCCAGCACAATAGCTCTTGTCCCTCCAACAACACATGTACTATGTCCCCAAGCAAATCTTGGAGGGCACCCAGGTACATTTAGGATTCTCCATGTAGGCTTCTCATCAGTTGGATCTAGTATGTAAAGCTGGGAAGCAGAATGAAGGCCCGCAACAGACCCACCAAATATCAGAATTCTCCCACCCGGAAGGCTGACAGCCACATGATCAAGTCTAGGAGGAGGAGCTATGCCTCCAGGATTTCCAGCACCAGGCATTCCACTCCCCGTTACACATCTCCAGCATGGCTCCTCCTCACTTAAATCCATCGTGAATACATCACTGGAGCGAAAACGCAGGGGCCCACTCTTGGCCAAACCCCCGAACATCAGTATTTTCCTACCACCATAAACGGATAGTGTGTGACCCAGACGCGAAGGTGGAGTCCATGCCACTGGTATCTCTCTCCAGACAGGTTTCTCCATTGACATATCAAGGAGGAAAGTATCACTCAAAAGTACCCCAGAATCAGCACAGCCTCCAGAAACTATCAACTTGGTACCATCAAGAGTACAGGAGCTATGCCAAGATCTTGGAAGTGGAGGTGCCAATCCAGAAATTTCACGCCAAGTTGGAGGCTTTGCATCCAGGTCCAGAACAAACACATCATTGAGCAAGCCCTGCGTTCCACAGCCTCCAAATACAACCAAACGAGATCCATTAACACAAGAAAGTGTGTGGCCCCACCGACCAGGGGGAGGAGAACTCACTTGGACATGTTGCCACTCAGGATTACTAGAATTGAGATCCAATACGAAGGTATCGTTCATAGGTTGCATGTTAACCCCTTCACCACCAAATAGGACAACTCTATTACCAACTGCACAAGCACTAAAATTACAGCGTGAAGGTTCAACAGCACCACCAACAGTCAGTTTCCTCCATGCTGCTGCTTCAAGAGTGGTCAGTTCTCTTGCCAGCCGTCCCCATCCAAGTCTCCTTGCACCAGGCACAGTCTCTAAAACACGTGTAGTCTCACTGCCCCATGCATTTTGGCACACCATTCTCCAAAGGTCTTCATTTTCTGTTAGCTCATACAATCGCCTACAAACAGAACCAACTGATGCAATATCTCTTGGAGTTAAGCGAGCAAGTATCTTGAGAGACAATACCTCATCACTTAATTGCAATATCCCACAAACTCCACGAGTAACATTACGATCGCCCACTGGAAGAGGATTCAACGAGGAAAGCACAGAATGAAACCGATCCGATGATTTAGTAGATTCCTTAATTGTAGAACCCGGAAGCGGACCAAGATCAATGTTTGCCTCTGTGAAGAACTGGATTCCAATGACATGAGTTATCTCACCATCTCCATATATAGGCGTCAGCCGCAATCTGTTCATAAGTGGAGATCCATCTTTCCTAAAGTTCAGCAACTCACCTTGGAATTCAACCCCTTCGTCAAGGCACCTTCTAATCTCTGAAACAACAGTCGAGTCCACCAATGGATGCCTTCTCTTAGCAAATGGACCTCGACACTGCAAGAAACGGCTGCAAAATATTTTAAATGATTAGAACAAGCCACATTGAATTCGAAAAGGTTGAGACTTAAGCAAGTAAGACATGTCATAAAGGACTCGCATGAATTGTTTATTCACTTATATAGAATGCTCTTGGGCCTTGTTTTTTTTTTCTTTTTTCTCCCTAGTGAGTGTACAGGTTACTCATTCTACTTCCTGGAGAAAATTGCTTCAAAATTATCACAACACAGGTTATAAGCTACGTCTTTCTACATGAGCCACCAATGCACCTCAGTCCCAATAAACTTACAAGCCAAGAGTAGTAGAGTCAATAAAGTAATTTATTTAACACCCCAGCTTAGCTATTCTTAGCATGTCTTGCAAACACAAAAATACAACACTAGCAGCAGAAATAAGAGAGAAAATGAATCTCCAAACAAATTACTGACAAGAAACTACATCCATTTGAATCTTTGAGATTCACCTTAATCGTAAAGCATATTAAGATAAAAAAAAAAAATAAAAGGAAAAATAAAAGTCACCATTATGAATGCTATTTATAACTGATATTTACATTTCACACAACCATATACATTATCATGCAATACCTAAGCTAATCCTCTTCTTGTCAAAATTCTAGTATGACTTCTGTTACAGTCTTAAAGCCTTGCCCCAAATTGCTGCTTTACAAGAAATTCTGAAACGAAAAACCAAAAACGCTCTTCTAGCAATTTATCATAATTATCATTATACCATAAAGCTAAATTTGCATAACTGTTCTCACCTAAACAGTCCACGAGTTGGTTCAGAGTCCAGACTAGTAACCCATTCATACATAAACCATTTCTATTTCAAAATTACTCCAAGCACCAAATTTTTAGTGCTTTTTTATTCATCATTAAGCCTATCAACCACCCTAGATTCTCTAACAGTTAGCCAGTCATATAAGCTTGAATTGAGACACTTCTGTTCTACATCACCTCATTGGAAATAACAGCTCTCTGAATGACACCTTTCCCACACCTCTAAAAACTATTGACAAGTGGCTGCCAATTACATCATCAAATGTCCCAAATATTAAAGACAAGAAGAATTCTCACTTGAAGTGACAATAATATGATCATACAATTTATTCTCACAAATGTTACTAAAAACATTTGAACAGCAATAGAACATTTACGACACTCAGCATACAAGACAAATCTTCCATTTATCTCGAAAAAACCTTATTTTATGAGAACTTGAGTTCAAGAGAAATCAAAACATATTATGGATAGAAAAAGGTAAGAAATATTACGAGACCCCCTGTAATCCCAGAGCAAAGCTCCTCAGAGAAGAGATAATTCTCTCTCTGACCAACCCGTTAGATTTCTAACAGAAAAGATACTGAATGATGATTACACCTATTCCCCCTTTCCCAATAACCACTCGCATATCCTAACTAACTGCCACATCAGCAGAGCTGAGTGGTTGGGCTTAGGCCCAAACCCAGTGTCTTAAGATTCTATAATCTGTCAAGCCAAACCAACTTCTTCTAATGTAGATAAACAGTGTACTAGATAGGAAGAGAAGCAATTTATAAAGATATAAACTGCATACAACTATCAAAAATTTTAGCAAAACTATAAAATATCTTATTTAAATTAATAATGAGGAATATTATTTCAAAGAATTTAACTTCCAAATGCATTTGATCTAATCATTAATAACATATTTTACATATTAACAATATAAGCACTAGACATTGAAAGCTGGGAAACCAAAGCCATGAAGGCATCCAGTTTTGACAATTTTTTTAATTAAAAAGCATTAATTTTATAAGAGAAAAATGAGTGAAAACAAGAGACTGGAGAGGGGGTAAAAATCCTACTATACAGAAGACAGGCGAAATTGAAAAATTAAAGATAAACCTAAGAGGTTTAAACTTTAAATTGCAACATGGTTGTCCAGTTTCTGAGAGTATCAAATGAAAAACACTTTATATACATTCCAAAATTAGGAACCACCAATTACAGACCATTCAAGATGAAACAGGCTTACTTATTCAGTTATTCATCTTGACTGAGATTAGCAATTGGACATGGGATGGATACCTGAATAATTGAAATCAACAAGTTCTAATAACAATAACTAACAACACTAACTAATTCTACCATCATCAATAAATGCTATGCAACAAAATTCTCAGAAACACCTCTTGCAGCCAGGAGCAATATATTAAACTCCTTTAATTTATCCAATCTTTATGCACAAATATACATGTACCATGCATGCACTTAAGTTTTGGTCACTAGTAACAGTATTTCTTTAAAAAAACCCTCCTGCAGGAGAAGTGACATCATCAACAATCATTGATGTTCAAGCAGAGGAGTGAATGCTAAAACCTTTTCCAGTTTTCCCTTTACATAGTAAGCTTTGTATGAAATCATCAACACCACTAGCACATCAATTATCTTGTTTTGCCATTGCATAAAATCCACAAAACTCCATATAATTACAGTTCGTTTAGGAAAAAAATGCCATGTGGTTTAGAAGTCACTATCCCAACTACATACTATGCTCAAAAATAACATTTTCTTAAACCCTTCTCCCAATGCATGTTTGCTACTGCATCAAATACTCACATCAGTGGGTAAAAGCGCATCAAATAGCGAAATAAACCTAAAAGCTATATATATCAGCTTCTCGTTGACATGGATCGAAGTCGACACAATGGGAGAACAAAAATACTATAAATCACCAACTGGGGCCATAAAATGCCTTCAACCCCCAACCTTATAAATCACCAACTGAGGACATAGCATACTATAAATCAGCAACTGGGGACGTAAAAAGTCTTCTACTCCAAACCCTCAAAACTCGTTTCTCAACCCAGAAAACAACCAATCTAAAAAGATCACAAAAATCTAATTTCCCCATTCAGATTCACTCTCATCTCAATCTCAATTCCTTTTTATAATTTCTTCATCTAATCACACAAGAATTTCTATAAAAACAAAAACCAAACTAAATCACAGAACACTGAACCTTGTTCCTCTCCATAAAATACACTCATTTCCAAGTTCAATAAACACAAGCATTCTGTAATGCCCATGGTAATGCCTAGAATTGTTCACAAAAACGTTCAGGATCCTCCAATCTGAGTCCCTTAGTTCCAATTGTAGCAAAGATCTGCGTCAGTAGTCGGTAGGGGAAATTAGGTGTCTTAGTCTGACTCCCTTTCTATAGTTATGTCATATGTGTAGTTTGTGAACAGAGGATAATCTCTGTAGGAGACTATTGTCCCTTAGAATGTGGGTTTGGATCCTAACTCAACTCTACAAAACTGGCTGAGTTGAGACAAGAGGGGTTGGTGGAAGAATTTATAGAAGCATTTGAATTTCTCTCATCACAAGTTAATTGTTCACCAGAAGAACAATATTTGGGGTTATTTTTTGAGTGGGATGCAACTTGAAATTAAGCGTCAGGTACAAACATTTCAACCAAAAACAAGAATTCAAGCAAGCAGTATGCAAACCGTAATGAGGCAGAAATTTCAGATCTGCCTGCACTTGTGGGTAGTTATGGGTGGAAGAATGGTGGAAGCAGTTTCAGGACTACAGAGAGGCCACTGGATAGGAGGAATAGGATTGGGATTTTTCACTGTTCAAGTTCCGTAACTGCCTCATCTAAAGGAAGAAGCAATTGGGATGGAGGAAATAATCGAAATTTTGGTCTATGAAATTCAATCTTTTTTCAAGATCAGCATCTTCTGGGCAAAATAAGGACGGAGATGGCATAATTTTGTGGTGGATAGCAGAGGTCTGTGCCATTTAACATACCAAGAATTGATAGAAAGGAAAAGCAACGGTTCATGATTTTGGTGTGGAGAAAAGTTCCATCCCTTACATCAATGAGCAGAGAAACAATTAAGATTGGTAATTTTGGGAGATAATGGAGTCCTAAACAATGATGAAGTAGTAATTCGTATTGAAGAGGGTAAGGATAATGTGGAAGAAACCAGTTTCCAACTTTCAACCTTGGAGACAAGGCTGATGTTTCAGCAGGCAGAAATGATGGAAACAGAAGTTAGGGGCAGTTATGACCAGTGTTATCAAACCCGGTCCGGACTGGGACCCGGTGACCTAACCGGGCCGGTTCCGCTTTCAAACCGGTTACGCAGTTGACCCGGTCAAACCCGGCCGAGTTGGTCACCGGATCCTGATTGGACTGGTCTGACCCGGCCGATTTTTAAAAAAATGCATTTTTTTAGATTTGGATTTTGGAGTATGGATGAACTTTTCTTACTCAAATAATGTTAGTTATATACTTATATATATAATAGATACATATATAATTTTGAATTTTTAATATATACAGAGTCAATTACTGGTCCACCAATTGGACTACTGGCCCACTACCTCGACCAAACCGGGTTTCACAACTATGGTTATGACAATTATGTGTAGAAAATAACTGTTCTAGAAATCAGTTCTGTATTAGAAACTCCTAACTGCTTTAGAAAACAGTTATGCATTAGAAATTGCAGAAAGGTAGTTATGTGTAGAAAATAACAGCAGATAGTTATGAATTAGAAGGTATATATTTGATAATATGATGTGCAATTAGGCAGTGTGAAGTTTTTTGTAGTTTGTGGACAGAAGATAATCTCTGAAGGAGACTTTGTCTCATGGACAGAAGATAATCTGCTGTATTGTGTATGATTTCAGTGTTCTATATTCTATTTTTTATTACTTTTATAAATTGGTGTTCTATCAAAGCCCTATTTTGTGGTCCTTTCGCATCCATATACAGCAGTAACACTTGGCTCAGCACTTCAAGTATCAAATTTACAAACTATATGTAGATAATTAGTAATGGGGATCCTGATTTTGTGAGTAATATTTATTAGAAGTTCTTGAAAACTTTGGGGATTGAACAGAAATTATCTTCCTCCTACTATTCAGTTTGAAGTTCAAGAACCTCAAGGGCAAGGATCCTCTTTTGGGGGAGGGGTATTCTTATGTAAATGTAAATATAAATAGGAAACGAATGTAAGTTGGTTAGTTAATGTAAGTTGGTTAGTTAGTTAGTTTATGATTTTATAGCTGTTGGGAAGCTTCCTATAAATAAAAGATGATTGTTGTATATTCAACACGGATTGGAATGATAATAATAGAAGTGCACAACTCAATTCTTTGATCTATCTGTTTCTCTCTTCTCTCTCTGTTCTGCTCTTATTTGCTCTTCTTTTTTCTACTTCTTTCTCTTACCCTCCTAAATCCTATATCATCTGCCAGCTGCTATTTAGGTTTTGTACAATTCAAACTACTTGCCTTTTTTCATATTACCACCTACTAGAGCAACATAACACACCCTACCAAAGAACCGTATCAAACTGTTTCACAAAATCCATAAGAAAACAAAGGTGCACAAAAGGAATATCTCATTGGAAAACATTAAATAGTCTTGGCCCTAATAAAAATCCCATTTCATTTCCACACACACCAACCATGCAGACAAGTTCATTACACCATGCATAGCCTACAGAATTGGATTCCCAAACCCCTTCAATCAAAGGACCAAAATAATAATAAGAACTTCAGTACTTAAAACAAAGTAAAAGCCCTAACTCAGGAACCTATCTGGAAATGA